>VBVR01004500.1:0-14296 GCA_011638315.1 Tetramorium parvispinum
GTATATACGATATTGATGGACACGATTGTATATTCATATATTATATGGATACAACATGCCATTCATCGTCTCTTGTAATACTGTCGTAAACTTAGGTATCGTTCGTAGAAACGCGCGACTAGCCATCTATTTTACGCGTTTGGTAATATTAAACTTCACGATATTTAAGACTTGACTTCCGACGACACTTTCGTCTGCGGAGAGAGAAACGGAGCGAGAGAGAATTTTTTCGTAATTAGTGAGCACCTCGACGTTTCTCAGCCAGATGTCTAAGGTGATCGAACTCACGTCTCGAAGATTTATGTTGCGACGAGTGACCGCACGGAAACATTCCGCAATTTAAAGAGAAAGATCGCGAGCAGTCGCCTCCCTCGTGAAAGCGCGAGCCGGATTATTAAAGGCTCGTTCGTCAAACGATCGGAGAGACTGGGATCGTGCTTGATAATTAGCGCGCGTTGTCTCGCCTTCGTTAATTACATGGCGTATTACGCGCTATAACATCGTGATTCTTATCTTGATGCCAAAATAAAATCTCGCATCAAATTAGCAACGAACGTTAGTCTAGCATTAAACAGTCATCAGAAATCTCGCGCCTCGACAAATGCCGAGATCCCGTATGTGCGAACAGAAGCTAATTATGAGTTCCAATCTTGACTTACGTTATCCCTCGCGCGTGCATGTGATTGTAATGTCACATCAAAAATACGACTATTTGCGCAAACATAATACGTTGCGCGATTACGATTCTTCGATTCAACAAGCTGGATCCTATCTGCGAGATGAGCGAGAAAGACTGAATGAAAATGTACATGCGGTAGGCCATGACAAATGTCTGACAAGTGTCGCTGCGCGATGTGTATAAATATAACACATTGACGCGAGCCGGCCGGCGATGGAAACAAAAGTCTCTATAAGCCTGGCTGAAGCTATCTCCAAAATTAACGATCATCCCGGTTGGGAAACTCGACGGGGACGACGAGGGATCGCCTAATTCCGTGACTGGGTCGTCGCCGTCGTCGCCGTCGTTGCCGAGTAAACGGATCCCAAGAGAGGAATCCAAAGGCTGGTTTCAACACGGGCGAACTTGTCGACGACATCAGGTCTGAGCGTCGCTTTCTATTTTCGTGACGGTCGTCAACGTCTCCTTCTAAGCAAGTCCGACGAGAGGCAGGGATGAAGGAAGAAAAAAAAGATAAAAATTAGACGCACGACGGTGCATCATTCTTCGGAGGAAACGGCATCGCGGACGAGGTAAACGACCGAACGTCTCTGGCAATCGAGCGAAATTTATTGGCCTAGGTTAGGCTATAGGACCAAGATATGTCGAAGTTCTCATATGTTCATAGATTTTAGATCATTTTTTTATAAATAATTTTAGCTCAGATTATCATATCTTTAACTGAGACAGCTAGGATCATCAGATAAAAGAAATATCCATCATTTTGTGATAAGATTAAAATCATTTTTGTCCATCTTTCAAAAAAATTAAAATAAATTAATTAAAAAATTTCATCATACGTGTATTTTTTAAAATTATATATGAGAGAGAGAGAATTCTTCGATTATATTCATCATTTCTCCATATTTATTCATAATTGTTTTTATGGACAAATATAGATAAATGATGAACAATCAGAATCCATATACAATTTAAAAGACGTACTTAGAGATGTTTAATAGTGAATTTTTTGTTTTTACTTTTTTGCAAGATAGATAAAAAACGATTATTTATGGACAAACAAATTGTGGACAATCAAATGCCATATCAATTTTGTAAAAATTCGCATTTTGAGATGTCAACTTCCAGACCTTAATCAATTTGTGCTCAATCACATCGAATACGATTTTATAATAAAGATAAACCACTGGTCTGTAAAGAGATAATTTAAATGAAATGAATACTTAAAACGTTTATTCTTGAAAATAATCCTCGATAAAAATTTTTATCAAAAACTTTTAATAATTACTCTCAATTTTGTAATCTCTAGGATCATATTGAAAATCTTCTGCTAGAGAAGATAATTTTCCAATAAACAGTTTTTAAGTTTTTTAAAGAATCTCCACAAAGTGTACAGTTGTACATAAGGAACTTTACGTTTATGTAAAGAGCCGTACTGACAATGTTAAAAATCTTCTCGCAGAGTTTCTTCACGCAATTTAAAGTTTTCCTGCTATTCTATCGCTTCCATCTCACTGTTTGCATACCATGTATACGTCCGGCATTAGTACGCAGATCTGCTAAAGAATTTCAATGAAAAGCGTTGAAGCGACGCGTTAAGGAGCCACGCGTGAATTGCGGCTGTTTTCGAGTCGCGTCATCTTCCCTCGCGACGTGGTGTGGAAACGCGGAACAAACGATCGTAGTTATGCAAGTGCAATGTTGCGACTTCGTGTCAAGCGTGCCTGATAGTTTGGTAGACGAAATCCGATCGCACGCGAGAATCTGCTATCGTCGGGGATCGAAAAACTTTTCAGAATGTTCAAAACGCTGATGGAATCAAAAATCATATACTTCTAATTCACAAAAATTAAATTACAATTTAAGAAAGTGAGAAACATGATCAATACTTAACGACGATGAAAACGTCCTTTCGCCAATCACGAATTTCAAATGTGAATCGTGCGATCTGAAGCTTACCGGGTGCGCGAATTTGAAACGTGTGTTAATCCTATTCTTGGAGTTTATATGAGAGCGAGCACGCCGGTTCGCAATCGAAGCCCTAAACGTCTAAACATCCGGCGCAGTATCCCGGCGATAATTAATCTGACGCTTTCATCGAGTCATCGCGATTATTAAGTCAAACCCCACCCACTCACTTATCAGTCACGGGCCATGTTGCGTTTAATGGCGTAGTTTATAAAATAATGTCGTAGCTTCATCGAAATGTGTGAGTACAAGCGATCTTTTTATATGCCAATCAATATTACGACTTTTTGTATGTATTTTGTATAAACAACATTGGAGTTTGAAAGAGTCGTAAATATTCTCTGACGTGCAACGGATGTATTTTTACGATAATTCATGAGATAATATAACTCAGAATGCTCTTTCGTTACATAATAAGATGATAGTCATACGACTCACGCTGGTATCTTGAAACCATTGAATAACCGTTGACACTTTTTGACGCTCAGTGAAAATGATATCTTTATGCGCTTTATGCGAAATTGTATGAATATTGTATAAAATTATCGTAATATAGAATAATTAACGAGCGCACGGACAGAATTCCATCTTTTGTTAATATTCATATCTGAATCCATCCTTTCTGGGTCATAAAAGTCAATAACATTATTTTACTAGTGAATTATATTTAAAAGGTATGACATGTATTATTCGAATATTCTAGTTTTCATTGGACATTAAGTATTTTAAATATTAACGGTTAAAAAATTAATGTTCCTAAAGAGAAATTTTTATTTAGAAATTAGATTTCAAAATCAAAGAGTGTGTGAAGCGTTACATGTAAGAAGAAACACTAAATTTCGTTCAAAATTCATTATCTTCTCTGTAAAAATCAGTTTTACTCGTCCTAAGCAATTCTATTTTAATTATATAATAGCGGCCGGATCGCGTTGAATCTCTCGCGACTGGCGCTGCAATTCTCAATTCAATTATTCGGCATAGCTTATATGCTCTCGGGAGTTGCTGAAGCGAAAAGCTGCGGGGCAGATCCCAGAAATCGTCCTGCCGATCGTGCGGAACGCCTCGATGCCTCTCGAAGATATCCTCGCCAAATACGAAATTCCGAGTACGACATCGAGGTGGAACGCAGAAACTTCGGTTCGGTTCATCAGCCGTATTATTGAAGCGAATTCAGGTCTAATCTGCTGAATGTGAAGCCGCTCGGTTAAAGATAGACATTTGACGAGATCTTCATTTGGCAATCTCCATTTTAATTAAGCCGATTCATTACGAAACATCGCGCGCCAGATACCGGTATCGCGGCACACTCGTGACTTTATCGTCAAGACTCGCTCGACGTATCGCGTAGTCCGAACTTCTCCGAGAAAATTGTACGTCAAGGAGATGTTAAAACAAAATATCGTGCTTGTAGCGTTTCAAGAAGTGCTAAGTACATTTCTCAAACATCGAGCCGGACCTCCAAATTGACACACGTCGAGATGTTGAGAAAGATAGTACATTTAATTTCGGGTTAAACCTGTCGAACTTGCATATCTAATCTGCTAGGATGCAATATCTCGACGTTAAAATACAAAGATAATCGCCTGGCTAAAAGATATTGGCGGGAAGAACTCGGGGAAGAAAAAACAGGTATCCACTGAACGATCCCGTTCCGATTCCGATCCGCATCGCAGCTTCGATTCGCCGTTTCTTATGTCTCCCTCTTTTCTCCGAGGGGGCCGCAAATCGTCCGATACCGATTGTGCAATTCTCAGCGGCGCGTAATCGACGAGAATTGGAAAAGACGGCGAACGGCGAATGGAAAAGGCGACTTTCTCCCGGGACAAGTCAATTTTAAAGACACCTCGTGGCGCGTCACTCCCACAACACGCGATTCCACATCTCGATGGTTATTTTGTTACTTCAAGTAGAAACCGTCAATCTGAAAGACAACGCCAACTAATAAAATTATTTCTCGTACTGATATACTTCAGTTACCAGTGCCAGTTTAAAGTGGTTCTATGAAATTATTATAAGAACGGTAATAATCCAAATTTAAAAATAGAAGAGAGGCGATCGCGATTTAAAGAATGCACCCATAACGTTTAGCTCTTTAACTCTTTTTTCGAATTTTGAATATTTCAATAAATTTTCAACAAAAAAAAACACCGAATTGAGTGTAATTTTAAGATTGTAATCTTTTATTTATTTCCAAAACGATTGAGAGAATAATACTGAGACTTTATATTCTTAATCTACTTGACTTAAGCTTTAATTTGTATCATTTATTGAAAAATGCACGAAAAAAGGACTAAATTTGACTGTACTCTTTCATGACATCTATCCGAGCGTATCTGAACGACAGAATGAACCAGTTAGTTCTATTTATCGAGAATAAAGTTAATCATTCCACGTCTGAAACAATATCCGTGTGTCATTGAGCGAGATACGCGCGTGCAGCTTGGTCAATTATACGTTCTTTATTTAATTCATAAATCACTGACGACAATACTCTCAGGTCGATCGGTCTGGCTCCGTTCCACTCGCTCGCGCGCTCACGCTCGTCGCTCCGATTCCCGATTCGCGTCTAGCGTGTCTAGAGTAGTCTATTCGCCTCGAGAACGCGGTGTTACTTTGCACAACGTATTTAGGACGGTGGAATGAGGTCAGCGTAAATCCTAGCTATACCGAATGCCGACAAGCCGGTGCGCGCGCGCTGCGAACGACTCCGCAACAGTTCACCCGGCGCGCGATTCGTTATGTCGTACTTTCCCCTACGTTAGATTTCTCGACCCGCCACCATCGTGCTCGCCGCCGCGCGAGGTATAATGCGGTTAACGCGAAATATGCAAGGAGAACGTACGCCGCCAAGAGATAATGCGAGATTAGAATTTTACGAGTCGTTCCGCGCGGCAAAAGACCACTTTCCACTCGCATTTTCGTTCGCAAGCGAGTCGTGCCGATGCCATAAATCCTGCCGCGCGCCATGCCGACCATAAGGTGTATACACGAGTGGCTATATACATGCGTGGTAGATAGTAATATTTTTACTACTATTTGTGATTTCTCTTTGCGCTTCGATAATTAAAGGATTGAAGATCTGAACATTTGGCGGAAGTACAAAAAAAGAGAGGCCAATCGAAACATTTGATATCGACTATGGCAAATGGTAGATTTACTGCACTTGTCAATTCTTTAAACCTCAATGTTACATAATTCGATAAAGACAAAAAATTAAATTTTTATATTATTTGTTCTCAATTATATTAACAGTTATAATTATATTTATAAATAATATATAGTTATAATTACAATTATAAATACATTTCCAAGTACTTTTTATGTAATTTCTCACTGAAGAATTCTTATAACCCAGGTAATTTAAAATGTATTCTTTATTTTATTTTTGTTATAATATGTAACTAAATAAAAGTTTGTAGAAAATAATTATTGTATAGTTTTCTTAGAAAGTTCATTTCTCACACATCTTATAAGTGCTGGCAAAATGTTTGTTGTAAAATTCATTACAAAATTTTAATTCTCTTATTTTCCTTCTTGATGCTGATTATGTATCCATATTGGCAGAGTATTCATACATCTCTAATTTGTGATTTCTAACAAAGATCTGAAAGATTAATGCTTTAGAGAGATTTGCCCATGAAAATTATAATGATACACAATAAAATTGGCGTCTTTCATTCCATCATGATTTGTAGCGGTTAACATTTGCAACACTACGAAAAAAGCATGGTTCTCAAGCACTTTGCACTTTATTGCAACCAACGTTCCAGTTATCGATAATTACATGATGCTGATATTATCCTAGCGGCGATGAAAATCTCTTATGATCTACGTTGAAACACGATCGAAACCTCCGTTACAGCGAATGCACCAATTAACTATTCCGAAAGTTTTCGATTTATTGAAAAATAATATTTTTAATATAGACACATAATTAGGCACGTACGTGCTTTTTCGAAAATGTAAATTTTTTCGAAAATGCAAAAAACTCAAAACATAAGAATACATATAATCGAAATATCTTTCTCAAAATATTGCATTTATGCCAATCACAAATAAACATTAATCAAAAGTATCAAACGTAGACTATTTTATACTTTAAGAAATTCAGAAGCGGATAAAATTCAGGCATTTCGTTTCTGATGAAGTATTCCGTCGAAAAAAGATCTCTGCCGAGATAGTTCACTCCAAGTGGCAATGACAGCAGTAGCTGCTTGGCCAAGGTTGTGCCAAGACTGGAAAGAAAGACAGAGGGAGATAGAAATAGAAGAATAGAGCGAGACAGAGAGAAAGGGAGCGCACGGATAAAATCTATCTCTCAGCGGAGAGTAGTCCTGGAACGGTGCCAAAGAGAGCGGGCAGACTTTAGTCATCCCGCAGGAGTCTCGCCTCGCGACGGACTGAAGTAGGAAGAAGCCGTGAGAAGCGGCAAAGGCGAGGCTACGACCGTCGGCTAATAAAAGACAAGCGTAACGTAATTCCACCCGCGCGCCAATAATAGTACCGTCGTTTAACGGTGCTTCCGTCGTCGGCGTTCCCGTGCCGGCAACCAGGACTATTCTCATCGTCGAACGAGCACAATTCTTCGGGAATT
The DNA here is from genome assembly GCA_011638315.1 of Tetramorium parvispinum. Classification (NCBI taxonomy): domain Eukaryota; kingdom Metazoa; phylum Arthropoda; class Insecta; order Hymenoptera; family Formicidae; genus Tetramorium; species Tetramorium parvispinum. Next base: position 7,242 of record VBVR01004500.1, read on the forward strand.
TCGGCGAACTGCGAGCATCTCGCTCGCGCGAGAAAACGGGGAATTTGGAGAGAATTAGTAAAATCAATCAGAATCGCGAGATGAGACGAGATTTGTGATTGTGCTGCTTGACTGAACAAAATTTATCTATTTCTTAGTAAAAGATCAACTTTGACGTATATTCTATATCTTGGTCTGTTCTATTTTTTTCTTCTTCTTCTAAAGATAAACGTGAATTTTGATCGATAATCAAAATCCGCGAAATTTTTCAAAGAATTCGCGTCGCTATTATTTTTTCAAAATTATGCGAAATGACTCAAAACACTAAAAAATTATCTAATGAGAGCATGCATACGTACATGTACGCGCGCATCCCGAGTGCGAGCTACTTCCAATTATTAACATCGACAACCGGCAATTCGTAGTCAAACAAGGTATAGGCCACCTGTTCATATTTAGGCTCCGGCGCTAATAAACGCTCAAGTTAGTGCTCGGGGGACTCGCAGAGACCGCGGTCTCTCGCTCTTTTCTCGAGATAGGAGTCGATACATCCACTTAGGAGGCCCCGTTGGTGTGAACACAGGTGTTTAGCGTTCTTCTTCCTGCGCCGCGGCACGAAGAAGCGATGTGGGAAAAGTAGAAAGGGAAGACTTATCGGGTACGAAATGAACGATGTAAAACTCGGTGGCGCGGTCGAGATACGAAGCGTAGGAAATGGCCGCGCGATAGCGAAATAATTGTTTTTCTGCACGAAACGTGAAAGTCAGCGCGCAAGATGATAAAATATGTCTAATAAGGTGTATACCGCTCCGGCAACGTGCATTATCGCGGCGTGCGGCGATTGAATCGATCCGCCACTCGGCAATAAACTCGTTATCCCATTATGGTTAAGAGTAAAGGTAAACGTAATAAAGATAGAGTACACAGTGTAACAGGGGACGATGTAAGAATACGACGATAGAGAGCGTGTGATCGATAGAATTTCGTGAATAGCTAGAAGCGAAACCATTATTCGATTCGCCATTCATCTTTTCCGAATTGAATGAAACACGTGATTCGCTTTTATTTCAAAAATAATGTAAGTCTAATTTCGATAACTTTGTTACAATTGATTTACGTTTATTTACACTTGCATCGTGTTTGTGATATTTAAAAAGCATCTTTATATTATTCATAAAATATGCCTTTGTGAAACAGGCATCATCGGGATTTTTAATATTTTTTTAGTCGTAAAATAAGATTTGAATTCTCTCACCTTTCCTGTTCTTGAAAAGGAACATTAACATTATTACAGACATATAATTTGAAAGAGATGAAGACATAAAAAATTATGTGCTGAATAAATTAAGCAGACAGGCAATTTATCATCCGACCGCTAGATTAAACGGAATATGTAAAACGGACGGATAAATTTTCTGACCACATTATTTGCCAAGTCTACTTAATAAGTAAATTTACTCGGTTACTTTATAAATCGTGCCGAATGGTATGTGGATAGCCATTATCGCCACATAAAGGGCCTGGCAGAAAGACACGAATATCGTATATTTCGCCAGGAGTATCTTTAAAACACGACATAACATTCCTCACTGTGATAGTATTCCATAAGAATGTACGTACAAAATTCTAATAGTTTTATTTTATAAAACAACATGCTATTAAACCGCTATATTTTTATTATTTTTCGTTTATTATGTTCAGTTTTTAAAAAATAACTGGTTGGAATATTTTCAGAATAAATTGCTAAGATTTGTAATGATCGATAAAATATTTAGATTCTATGTGTATACAGCGTCTAATAATTTAAAACAAATAAATTTTTCAAAATACTTTGCTTGCAAGAATAACGTGCCATATATTTGCGCGACGTAATTATATAATTGATAGATCAGCGATACAAGTAATTAGACTGTCACGGTGAATTTAAATGGACCGAAATAGAACGTATGTCGACCAACTGGAATTATTGGAATTATTTCACTGGAGATACTTGAAAGTCCGGCTTTGTGGGTCAGTCGCAGAGTGCACGGCTGTTACGCGTGCTTACTCACGTTAAACGGCTACCGAAAACTTGAGTTTTCATTTAATAATGAGCTGACGCAACTCGTAATGAGCAAGCATATATGAAATCTTAGATTTATGATAGAAACGCTCACCGTTTAGAGGGCTTTAGAGACAATTATATCCAATCAATGATCAATAGGCCTACATAAGCTTAGATAAAGTCTCGAATATTTAAGAATTATATACACGCAATGACATCTAAATTTTGCAATTATTCTCCGACGTATATGATATTTCTTATTATATAAGTATCGATGATTGAATAACTCTCTCTCTCTCTCTCTCTCTCTCTCTCTCTCTCTCTGTGTGTGTGTGTGTGTGTGTGTGTGTGTATGTGTGTGTGTGTGTGTGTGTGTGTGTGTGTGTGTGTGTCAAGAAATTGGCCAACATATGGTATTTATATTGAACATGCTGTACCACATTTCATTATTTTTTTTAACCACAACGTAACATAATGTTCGGCAGATTGAAGTTCCTTGATGTTAAAATGGGTTATAAGAAAATCAACTTTCTTTCGATTTAGTGATATTGAGGAAATCCAATTTAAAAACAATGTAACAAATATTATCATAGTTAAAAATCGACTTTTCAAGAATTCAACAGAATATGTAATAATTAAAAATGCAAATAGATTAGTTTTAATAAATTGCTACAAATGATAAGATAAAAAAACAAATTGTAATGAAATTGGATATAATTTTATTTAATTTCTTTATAGGATTCTTTCCAATCTAAATTAAATTTATAAAATTTAAAATAAATTATAACATAACGCGTATCAAATAGTATAAAAATAACGAAACATGTGTACATCAATGTAAGTCATATTACAATTAATCCAAAAGTTGCATGAGGAATAAAAAGTAAAAGATACGATATGGCAATTCTCCAAGTTATCCAATTTATAAAAAGTGAAATTCGTGACAATAAAGTACAAAATTCAATCAATTATGCTTTTTCTTTAAAGTATTTATGATATTACGAGTTGTTCAGAAATTTAATTGCAAGCTGCGATCGCGATATTTTGTTACTCAAGATCGGTGCACACGGATATTGTCCGGGGATTTCGTTAAGAAGTCGATGCGAAATTATCGATCCAGTCTTATTTCTCAAATTAATGCGACTCGGTAACGCAACTTTTTCTGCCGGATTCCGTTTTCTTTTTTCGACCGCTTGAGCTTGATCGACGAGTCGTTCCCCGCAGTTGATCTTTCGATCACGAATTGTAATTATCGCATACTCGGATCGTTATGGAATTTATCAGTGAGAACACGCCCTACCGGAACGTTACGTAACGGTGCAGCACCGGGAGGCCCCACGGTGTGTGTTTCTTGCGGAACAGGCGCTTTAAGTAGTCTGTTCGTTGTGCGTCATACGTGTACGCACGTGTCGCTTGTTCCACCCACCTTTCTTAATGTTTCTCGATTTTTTCTCGATGTCTTATTACAATCACACCGATAACTTATATCGACAATAACTTGTGTGGCCATTTTTCATGAGAAATGTGACAAACACCACGTATAATTCTCTCGCATGTGATCCTATATTTAATGGTTCGTGCACTTGTCTCGTTTTATTTCTCTCGTTTAGTTTCTACGAATGCTTTCTATGAATTCTTTATCCGCCTACAATCTTCAAAAGTTTGAAAGAATAAAGTTTTAGCAAGCATTCAGTATCTGATAATGAGATAAAGTAACGTGAACAAAGTATTGCTGTGATGTTAAATCGTTAAGACAGATGAAATTCACATTGCAAGAATATTATAGTTACTGTTGTCGATATCAGAACAGATATCAGATACTACTACTATGGCAATACGGATTATTCCCAATAATTTCGCGATTTCATAATATTACGTATTATTATTACGCCGTATGATTCTAGATTTGTCTATTCAATAGAAAGTGCAAGTTGCACAAGGAAAGAAGGGTAAAACAATTTTCTTGAAATAGTCTTCCCTACTTAATCTTCTTCATATTTCTAATTCGATTAGATTAAATTTCTAAATCTATTCATCGATTCATCGAAGCAGACAAGATCATTCGAATGTTAATAATCGAACTTAAATCGAATTGATATAAACTTGTGTACTCCTATTCTTTTGTTCTTTTGTGTTAAAAAAAAGCCATCGCAATTTTAATTTTATGTAAAAATATATACTTTCCATTTTTCTATTCGCAAAGAAGATGATATAGAATCACTTGAATAAAATGTATGTTATAACTCTTGTTATTACTTCAATTTTTCAAATAATCAAAGTCAGGGGAACAATAGTTCATGATGTTCGACTGTTTGACCCAAATACAGCATAAGCTTATTTGTAGACGTTTAACTAACTTTCCGTAATAACTACGATCCATTAAGGCGCACAATTATTAGCGACAAGCCAAAGTCTCGAAGAAGGAAGAAGTCGGGGTGTTTGGACCGTGAGGAATCGTCAGAGGATTAGAATGGCGGCGATATTTGGCAAAGATTCAAACAGTGATTGCAAGTCTCTATCTCAGCGGAGCGCGCTCAGAATATTTTGTCCTCGCTTTCCTCGAATGATTCGGACCTTCTATTCTTCTTTCAAAGCGAGTCCAGTTTCTCTCCCTTTTTTTATTTACCACAATGGCTCGTAGTTGTAGTTCTAAATGCATCGCCGACAGAATGGTGAAATATTTGATGGCGATTTAGATTGTGAAAAAGCAAAGAGAAATGTTGGGGAAACTTGCGCATTTGGGTATTGCTCATAAGAATAGCAAACAGTTCAAAGGTTTCGAAAAGATCAGAGAACTTGTATAAAATTTTCTGAAGAAAACTTCGCAGTAATACGGTACGGATAATGCAGAAAGAAAAAAAAATAAAAAAAAAACAGTTATTTGATAATATTTAATATGCATTGCTTAGATATTCCGTATGTTACTTAAATATTCTATTATATAAAGAATTTTTTTTATATATAAAAAAGGGAGAACAAAACAACTAGGCAAGATAATAAATTTAATGTATTTAAAAAAATCAAATTATTCAAATACTTATCAAGTACTTTTAATAACAATTGAAATAAAAATTAAATGGTACGTATGTTTATCCAATAATTATTTGCATTCAATATTAATTTGTTATCAGTTTTTTTTAATTGGAATTATATATTTTAATGATGTGAGAGATACTCGAGCCACCCCGGCACGATACTTCTGGGCCGACGAGTTTAAGGCGAAGTGTATAATCTTTTTTTTTCGCAAAGCGACCTAAACTATACCTGTTTAATTACTTCGGAACTTCGTGCGTTCCGAAGATCCCCGGCGGCTGCGTGGCGGCGGTATCTTCTCCTGGACGAAGTAGAAGTATGATCGAAATTTGTTTCGCGCGCGCCGACCGGAGATCGAAGGAGAATGAAAAGGAGAAAGAAAAAGAGGGAGATAGGCTGGCGGGGAGCGACGGGGAGATGGAAAAGGAGCGTGAAAGGATCACTGGGCGTGTCCAGACAGATCGAGTCGAAAACCCGCTGCTTTATTAATGCAGCGGGGTCAATGGTGGTACACCAGCCACGATAAAGACACGACATTCCCTTTACTACTCGCCTCAGCCACTATGCGCGCGATGAGGAACTATGTCCATTAAAATTGCGAATAGAACGACTTTTGGGATATTTTCGTGAAATACACTATAATTTGAAGCTACTCTTCATTTAAAAATATAAGTAACTTTTCCAATTAAATTCCAATATCAAAAAGCATCATAAAAGTATTAAATTTTGCTACAATAAATATAGCAATTATTTTCGAGAAAGAGATTCTAAGAAATAACTATACATATTGAACATGAAAGAAATATTAAATAATCTTCAAATTTATTATCGAAAATTAAAAAATATTTCATGATAATTGGCAATAATAGCCATTCAAATACTCCACATGCAACTCGTAGTATACGTCAAGAATGTGAAACTACGTCCGCGTGCACGCAAGATAACATCGCTCGTGATGTCATTGTATAAGAACACCAAGTGAATTCGAAAGAAGAAGATAACCGCGAAGGGATCTCGCGAAACAAAAGCCAAGGAGATTCGAATAAATTTTAGATGGTAAAGGGGCGAAGGCATTGGTTTATCAGCGCCATGTAGGCGAAGGCCTATATGGAATCGCACTCCGCGTTCGCCACTAATCAAATACCGCGATCTACATAATTTGTTTAGGAGCAGCCATAAATCATTGCTCGCGCGAGTAGTTTATCTTGAGTGCTGATTCAGTGAAATTAGTATAACCGGCCGCGCGCACGCTCTTTCTTTCTCCCGTTACTTCGTATGCGCACCGAGCGGAAAAGAAATTTTGCATCCCGGTACCGCCGGCGCTGCCGCCGCTGCCGCCGCGGAATAAGTCAGAAAGGCGAATTGTAAAATTGTTCGTGTATGACTGAAAGCTATCCCCGAGATATTTTCTTAAATGCCAATTATCGGAACGAGATATTTCTTATGCACATTTGCATTATGTCGAGTATAAAGTACGTGGCGATTTAAATGTACCTTCGAGTGCTACGTGTTATAAATCTCGTCACTGAAAGTGTCTAACATGTAACAAGAGGCGTGTATCGTTATTCAATCATATTTGTTCTCGCATCAATTTTTTGCGAAGAAATTCAACAAGAAATTAAAACAGGCTGTTTAAGATTGATGCATGAAGCCTTGAATTTGATAAAGAGTCGACGCATGGATAAGAAAGTTGACGCTTGAATTCGTTACAAGGCATAATTATTGAGAGGTGTGATTTCGAGAGAGAGATGTATATTATAAAGCTGTCTTTTTTGCACTTATCTTTCAGAATAAATCGATTTAACGTCTTAATAGAGGACGTTATTTTCGTAATGTATGAAACAAAATATTATTCGATTAATCTCTTTGTAAATACCGTTTTACTTATTATTTTGTGTATGTTATGCATGTAATAGGAAAAGACATTTATAATAGAAATGTATGCTGCAAGACACTAAATTACATCACCAAGCTTATGAAAAGACTTTGGCAGTGGTTT
>VBVR01004501.1:0-14295 GCA_011638315.1 Tetramorium parvispinum
ATATATATATATATATACATATATATATATGTATATATATATATATATATATGTTCCCATGGGTTCTTCTCATTTTACCTGCCAGTGTTCCGCCATTTTTTCACTCTCGGGACGAAACATCGTGTTAGTCTAGTGGGGAACGCAGATGGAAGAATTTTCCTGAAATGCTGTCAATGCACGATGATGAATCGACTGCTACCTGTCGATTACATGTCGAATTATCGTGTCGATTGCACACATCTAGTGATAACTTACGGCATCCAGAGGACCGAGGGACATCACACACATAAAAATCAAAAAGAGCCAAATAAAGCAAGAAGTATTTGTCTTTTATTTGCAAATGAGAGATAAACTTTCTTCTTTCGGTTCTACATGTGATAATTTTCTCGTTGCATAAATATCATTATGAAAAGCTTTCAACCAATATTTTAAAACATTATATTTCAATATAATGTTTATACGTTTAGAAATAAAAATATTAAAAAATTATAATATTTTAATGGTCTGCAATTTGAAATTTTCACGTGATACAAAATTAAGAGAGATTCTCGTGAAGAGAAGCTTTCAATTTTGCGGCAACTTCCGGCGGAACTTCATTACGGTGTAATCAAACGTAACGGGTGTGACGCTTAAAACTCTGCAATACTGTGCAATCGTTCAATCATACTCATATCAGTTGAGTTAGCCGACGCAGATAGATGATTTCACTATACGTCTGCACGCTCGACCGGAAACAAGGTGGATTAAGATATCCTTCAACGTTAACTCTAGCGTGCAAAATCTAATTAATTCCAAGTAGCACTGAGCTATTTGCCTCAGCGACGTCTACGGCCAATGATTAATTAATACCGTTAACGGTGCCGTTCCGAATGATATGAAACCATAGACAATAGAAATTAATCGGCATTTGAGCAATCGGCTCTTGGTATATTGCGCACTTCGTATATTGCATTAAGACTTATATATACTCATAATTTTTGGTGCTACACCTATAACGTCGAAGGGATTTATTATAATAAATGATTTCCGATATTTATTATACTAGAATGAGAAATTTTATTATTTTTATTATAACTATTTTATTATGATTTCTTATTTTTTATTACAATTCTTATAATTTTTATATCGTAATTTTATTATTTTTTTAAATGACAAAAAATATAATTGTTTTTGTTTTTTAAAAGATCTCTCTTATTCCATTTATATCATCAATATATCATCAAGGAGATGTGTTTGCGTGGTAAAGACGTGGGTAATCTAACGGGAAAGCAGATCTGGTGCGTGCCGTGCAGCAAAAGCGAACAGCTTAATCGAGTTTTCGTCTCGGTCATATCCATGGACATAGGTGAGCGATCACAACTCAGCAGGACCATATCGTCGCGGCAAGAAATCGCCGGAGTTACTCGTAGAAGCTGCGTTTTCCGCGAAGGAAAATCGCAGACGAGTTCACCGAGAGTAATCATAATGAAGGATCACGCAAAGAAGCGATATTAATGTCGGGCGGGGAAGGCGAGCGTGAGATCTATATATAGAATCATAAGAAGAAATCGAGATATTTTCCACTTCCTTCTCCCCCGTCCCGCCACCCCCTTCTCGCTCTCTGCATCTTCTCGTTCGGTAAAACGACCATCTGTCGGAGACGTCCGCGAGAGTATCGACTAATGGCATACGAGAGGGTGAACGAAAAGCTTCAACGAGAATGACGACCCTTCGGCATTCAGGCCCGGAATTCGCCGTCTTCCTCTCTAAATCCCGCCGGATTTCGATGAATTATTCGCGCTGTCCTCCGGATCACGTCTCTCTACCCGTGGCACCATCGGATCCGACTTTGCGCACCGCGGATTTTCGCCTTTTACATCATCCTCTCGGGAGGGCCGGATCGGGGGTAAAGGGTCGCACCATCCCGGATGGCGAACTGCGATGAAAGCAATTGATATCGAGAGATACCGTGCACTTTTACACGTACAAAGCGTCCCGGTCTCCGCGTGGTTTTCAACCACGAATTTTTTAATCAATTTTCAATTGATATTTTTTTTTCAACAAAACGTTGAAATACCCGCGGTTCTTGGATTAAAAGAGCTCGAGAGTAATTTACAAGCGAACTCGACGTGACATACCGCTTATATCGCGGTATTGGATCTATGAATTAATGTTCTATGTATGTTAATTATAAATTAATTAATTCCTTTGTAAATTAACTTTTATAAAGCTTCGTAAGTATTCAGTCTTGCGAAAATTGCATTTAGCCGTAAAAGCTTTGTGAATAGTTTGTCGTGTGTGTAATAGGTTTATATAATCGTGCATCAATGATTTTCAAATCTTTACTTATTACTAGATATACAAAGACGCGACAAAATTTCAATAATCATACATTAAAATTCAGACGCTATGAAATATTATTTGATGGAATGCAAGCTGACGAAAATGCTTGCAGTCGATTCCAGCAAGGAATTACCGCGTAACTATTACGATATGCTTCAATTATATTAGTATCCACTTGCGAACGCATTAATGCAAATGCTTGTCGTCTCGCATAATTTTGGCTTCGAACTCAACATGCAGTTTCAAACATTTTACGCACGCAAAACTATGCGTATGCATTCGTATTGATCGCGTTTAGCCATAAGGCTGCATCCACACCAATCGATCGTAACATCTCATCCATACATTATAATCAAATTTTGAAATGTATTCCTCGGATATTTAAAAAACTATAAAAATAACAAAAAATAAAATAGGAATACATCAATATTTTTCAATCTTGTTAAAAATTTATAGTGGTAATAAATTGAATAAAAAAAAAAACTAACGCGCACAATATAAATCGAGTGTCCCTTTATTAGAACTTTGCAACAGACGGGTTGAACTTTATTAAACTTGGATTTATATTAATTGAATTTGTATTCATCTAAATTTAAATAAAATTAATTGATTTAAATAAGTTAAACTCTTAAATTAAATTAAATTAATACCTAATACATAAATTAATTCGCCGGAATTAATATCATTTTAATATACATTATGAATCTGAAAAATTGAATAACAATTACACCACTGTAGCTTAACAATTTTAAAAATCTCCAATAATCCTTGAACACACGAAGTGCTGTTTGTGATACAGACAATACGTTATCTGTTTCGATGTGCGTACTACCTAAAGGCAAGCCGACACATATGAAGATATAGGATGTAACTCAGTATGGGCGAGACAACTTCTCCATATGCTCTGTCATATATCACGATTAACTTGACTTAATGCTCCAGCGATGCGCCCAGTGTGAACCTAAGGTAATGTTATTCAGTACGACGGAATTAGTCTCGGAGGAATTAACGAAAGCCACGCGGCCAATTAAACTATATTCAACAGTTTTTGAGAAGGTAAGTGAAAAATTAAATTACGCGTGGGACGTATCATGCATAGAATAATTTCTGCAGGATTAATTTTGAAAAGATATCTTGAAAAAAATCTGCAAATCGCGTATATAATTTTTAATTATACGTTGATATCTGTGTGCAATGCTGAAATTTCAAATTTAACAAATGTCGTTATTTTTATGCTGTAAAAAGTATATCTGAATTTAAAATAGCTCTAAGGATTATTTTGATCTGCGTACTTTCATCCGATTAATAATCGTGGTTATTTTAACATTAATTTTCACATAATGTAAAAATATAAAAATTAAAATTCAGAATTAATTTTATCAAATTTCTGATAAAATTACATAATTAACTCACATTATAGACAGAATCGCTTCAAACTGTAAACAATTAATGAATAAAATTTGCTAATTATCAATTAGGAAAATTAAATTTAATTAAAGTTCACAATAACAATGCTTTAGTATATAATTATAAATTTTCAGAATTTTATTTTATTTTAAAATGTGTTGTTAAAAATCATTGTACCTGTCTGATGAACAGGTTAATTAATATATAGGTAAGGTCAATATACAAAATCTCCAAAAATAAACGTTGAATGCAACGGTTTTGACTGTCTGCCTATATAACAGTTATATTCAAAATGTACCACACACAAGTGCAGGTATATTACAAGGATGTAGGTATGTACTCTACTGTGGCTGAAAATAGGTTGACATATACTACTGCAATCGCATTTCCGCAGACACAATTACGATCTATGCTCAAAATAGATAAAATTCAACAAGACACAAAATGAATCGTGATGAATTCACATTATTCAAAAAGCGATTTTTCAACTTTTTGTAATCAGAAAAATTAATAAAGAAACGCGTTCAATTTCAGAGATACGATTGTTAAAAAAATAAGAAAATTAAAACGGAAATTTTTTAATTTGTACTTGACCAACTGAAGCTTCAGAATAATCTGATTTTTAATTAAAATAAATGTTAATTATTAATTAATAGTAATAAAAATTTTTATTATTTAATTACTTACGGTTTAAATGGTTAGCTTTATATTACATGCCCATACGTGAGTTAATTAAGTAATGTTGTCAGAAATTTAATGGAATAAATTGTGAATTTTAATTTTCATGTTTTTATAATAAGTAGGAGGAAATTAATGTTTAAATAACCGCAGGATTATTGGTCAGATAAAAATGTATGGAACTTAATAAAATCCATGTAGCACTATTCATATTGCCTGCAGATATTAATGTACTAAATGTACTAAATGTATTAATATAATGTATAATTGAGAATATTAAAATTTTTAATTCGCATAATAATAATTGTGTGACCAATTGAAGATTAAAGAAACAGTGCCGGTTATATCAGTTATTTATCTAATTTTGAAAAAATAATTTAATTTAATTATATTCCTTCTAAAGAAATCTAAGCTTTTATTTAATTGAATGATACTATAAAGGATTTTCAGATTATAAAAACCCTATCTGTAAAAAATAACGAAATAAGAAAAGATATATAACTGACGTGAGAAATGTTAGCAATGTTGCAATCTACCGCGCGTTAAATTTCAAATGCAGACAACAAGAACGTATTTGCGGCGTAACGTTTCGCGGCGAAACAGAAATATATGTGCAATGTGGAAAATATACGTCTCGTGTACTATCTTCAAAGTTCGTATCGTCCCATGATTGCTGAAAACAATTTGAATTTATAATGCGGAGCCTATCTTACGAATCGCGAACTGTATCATTTTGATATCTACACTTTCACGAAAGAAGACTTGCTTCGCCATGAAGATTTATGCGCAGATTTCTACACGGAATAATCTGCGATTTTACTATGCGCGAGGACGTTGTACTGATGATTTCTCTCGGAATTATTGAAATAGTAAGTAAGCCAGAGCGGCTCTCTCACTCTCTTAGTTCAATAAATCGATGAAAACTATCAAACGAATCAAAAGATACAAGAGAGAGAAGAAGTTAAAAGATTTATATTAATAGATTAAAATAAAACTTCGAGTAATCTTCAAAGATAAACCCTAAGCTCCAAAATTAGAACTTTCAGAGATTGAAAATTGTAAATATTTTACGTTCCTGATCTAGGAGAAGATACATAGTTGTTGATATTATAGTTTAAAAATTCTCAAACTCTCAAAATGATTAACAATTTTCAGAATAAAACTTAAAAAACTTAAAAAAACTTGTAAAACCGAAATTGTGCATTTTCAAAAGTTTTTACATATTTAAACTTTTACTCATTTAAAATTTACAATTTTAAAGGATTCATAAGTTTCAAGAAAATATAAAAATCGCATAAAATCTAGTAAATATTAATTAAAAAATAAGTATTGTGATCTATAGTACATATACATATTTGAGATGTCATCTTCTAAACTTTTTAAAAATATATTCAATTACTGTTCAATTTATGCCTCATTGTTAAAAATGATTAATTTTGTTGGTTTGAGCTTCATCTGTAAACAAACTAACATAAAACTGAAATTTCAAATAAACCTAAAGAAAGCATATTATTATTTTGAGAATTTTCAGAAATACTATGTCTTGTACTTCAAACAAAGTGCTACAGCCATTTGCGATGCAATGTCTCGTGGAAAAGTTGAAATATGTGTTACATAGCGTCGTGTATCTTGCATTTTATCCTCAAAGACCGCATCATCCCCCGGTCGCTGAAAACAATTTAAATTTGCAATGCAAAGTAGTAATAAGTCCCGACCGGTCTGCAATGTACGATTCGCGCACTGTACTATTTTAGTTTTTACTTTTTAACCAGACGAAGAAAATTTATTTACTCCACCTGGAAAATTTATGAGCAGTGTCCGTATTGTCTTTGCCGAGCATATTCTGAAATTATCTTACAACGGCAAAAATAAATAATGCGCTTAATATGTAGCCACGTGAAAGGTGTGTTTGAGATTATATAGTTACAAAATTTTACAACTAACAGATTTAATTTAAATGAATTCCATTTCTGATTACCAAATTAATACTTTCATTGTTGTGTCATAAATAACGCTTTTTAAGTATTTGCATAATGAATTTCTCATTTAATTCATATTAGTAATTGTTATTCATGTATTAATAAATAAATATTATAATTTTAAAGAGAATACAAATTCAAGAGAATATAAATTCACTAAATATATAAAATATATTAAATTTGCAATTTTATAAATTATTTTAAACATGATGTTAATTTGAGGGTTTACCTCTCTAATTAATTGTAAATATAAATTAAATATATAAATTGAACAAGAAACCAATTTAAATTTTTTTCTCAGCAGAAGTCCAGAGGTGCTAGAAAATCAAATACTAGAAAGACCTTCTTCGAAGAAAGGGTCACGACGGAACGAAGGCAGGACAGCGAGATTACTTCCAAACCTTTATTCGTACAGAGCTGTCGGCGTACATTAGAAATGTGTAAGGTTTGTCACTGTTTTCGAAGAAAATAATGAAATTCGTTCTTAAGAGTATGCTCCAACGTGGACGATTCGAGCGAGAACGATTGGAGCGTCAGCGCGGGCGATTGCCTTTATACAAGTACGAATATTACACGCCACGACATACATTAAAAATGATGAGCTTTAATTACAGGATGGGCGATTGATAGACGTACCTAGATACGTACCGATGTAATCAGAGCGCCTTCATCGATACGTACATATCGTACGTGTATCGATTAGGATGACGCGAGCGATGTGTATGTACGGAGCAATTTTATCGGGCATGGAGTGCCCTTATTTTAAATATATAATATATATATATATACATATACGTATGTACATAATATGTAACAGATATAATGTACATAATGATATACATATATATACACACACACACGCACACTTGTTTGTGATAAATGACTGCGGTTCCCGGTGGGAACTCGCGTCGCGCGATTCTTACTTATCTTACTTTCGTGCCGAGAGCTAAAGTCGACCAGAAATCTCGCGTCCTATCGGCGGCGATTCCTATAAACCTTTGCGTCGCGGGTCGTTAAAACTCTTAACTGCTAATTATGTATTTAGTAATAATAGGGCGAGAGAAATGACGGTCGGTGAGACGAATGCACGGGCTGAGTGACGGAGAACGGAGGCAGAAGAGGTAACAGTTACGCGGGAAGAAGAGACTGGAGAGATAATGGTGGTAAAATTGGGAGAAGAGAAATAGAAAAATTCGGGAAACGCAGGATGTATATCACTAGAGGTGTCAACACACGATAATAACGTCGGGAGCAAAACCGTAATGAGAAAGTAGCCAACGCGCGCCTCGGCAACCCCGACCGCTGCGTTCTACCTTGAACAACGCGAGGACATTTGAGGACGAGTCCGCAATTTGACAAGTTCAACTTCGGCTTGCGACAACGAGCGATGTTCTCACTTGCGTCTGTTTCGAACAAATCTAGAGTCGATCTTTGAAGGCGAGACGACGCGAAACGACCGGTAGAACGAGATGAGGCTAAACTCGGTCGTTTACCAGTCAGATATTCATTATCGTTACGAGAACCCTCGTCAGTCTTAGTCGAGAAAAAGCCGAGGAGAGCCGCGATCAACGGAGCGAGGAAGGACTGGCTGTCTTTCTCTTTTTTTCTCTTCCTTTCTCTCTCCCTAAGTAACAATCAGAACGCCGCGAGGTGGCTAATTCCGCCTCTAATGTCACCACGAAGAACGATCAATCGTGTATGAGAATATAAATAAAGAAGAAAAAAAACCCACAACCACGAGCCTCGGCAATTTGAATCCTTCTCGCTCGAAGCCCGGTCTTCGAAAGATTTCCCTGTTTCCGCCGTACAATATACAGTATATCACCAAACCAGTGACCATTTTTCAATGATAACAGTAATACTAACAATAGTAGCGATGACGATAATAGTAATAATAATAATAATAATAGTAGTAATATATTATTAATAACAATAATTTATTATCATCCGCAGCGACGACGCGTCCATCTGTGCGCTTCCTCACGAAAAAAAAAAAAAAAAAATATATATATATATAATGTGTATATATATAACTATGTATTTATGTAGAATATCTCTCCTGTGTTAGATGTCGTCGCGTTCTCTCTCTCTCTTGCGACGGATATTTACAATAATTACTTAACTCTCGCGAGATTACTGGATTCCCCGGTGGCGTAAATTTCATGCGCATCCGGAGGCGTACCTTCTTCGCTCCGCGATTCCTCCTCGCACGAGCCGCTCGCTCTTCACGATGACCTCCTCTGTGTGTGTCACGAAGATTCGAAGGGAAGGCGGAAAAAGTCTCTCTTTCAAGGCGGTGTCCCGCGAAGTATTTCCGGGACACGCAGGCAGGGTGGCTCGTGCGAGAGAGAAGCTTCGGCGGTAACGCAACGCTGCTTCGTGATCATTCGCGGATCGCGGCGGTGCACCGTCGCGCTACCGACCACCACACAGGCACAATTAACTCGCTTCATCGCGGCAGCCTCCGATCGCGAAAGTTACGTCACTGCTCGAAACCGTTCGTTTTGTTTCCGCAGAGGCACAACTCGACACCCTCGTCGATTCGCTCCAAGGAGTCGAACGACCCCTCCGGTCAACCCTTTCCTTCATCTCCACCGTCCGGCTGTCTCCGATATGCGTTCGTTGTGCACCTTCGCCGTGATCGTGAGTCGGACGACCGCGAGTGCAGCATCTGCAGCGGCGAGTTGCATCCCCGAAGAATTTTCACGGAAACCCAGAACGGCGCGAGTAGGTTTCTTCGTTCCTCGTTCGTTCTGCGCGATAAGGATAGAGACACACACACGCACAAACACATACCCACACATGCACACATACATGCACCCAATTTCTTTCTCTCTTTCTTCTTTCTCTCTAGCATGTACAAGACTGTCGAGGACACTTTCTCTCTTTCTCGCGACTGTCCGCAGGATAAACGCGAGCGCGCGCGGACGGACTGTGGCATCATTGAGCGTACCAGGTACGAGTGACGGTCTTTTTCTCGTCGAACCGAACGTTCCAAGCTACGGAGGATTTCCGTCGTTCGTGGCTGATAGGGGAGACCGGGTACCTAATCTCCGTGTGCGATTAGGTATTTAATCTACGCGGCTTTTCTTATATCGCGGGCAGAATAGGGTGTCTTGGAAGCTAAGGGGATTCCTGATAAAGGGATCGTTTTCATTTTACTCCCGGAGGGTTGATCGCTTCTGACGATATGATATGCGCCTTTATGGAAGATACAGAAGAATTCCAAGGCAACAATCTTCACTATAGAGACGAAAATCGATGTCATGCCGTGAGTAACGTGACGGAACGACTGTCGCTTTTTAGGAACAGATTAATAGGATTGACTTCGTACACACATATTGAGAGACGGATAGCTTTAATGTTTATCGTTAGCTTAGCTCCGATCGAAAAATGTAGATTGTTGCCTTTATTTGCCTGTACAGTCGAGGACACGATCATCAAGTTTGTTAGGTGGAAGAACGTACCGCCAAGCGAGATCTTCACGTCGGGGAAAAAACGGGCGGAATAAGAAGGAAGAAAAATGTAAGAAGAAGAAAGAGAAAAATAGACGAGTAAAGAGGTAGCACGCCATATCGGTAAAGCGGCGCGGAAAAGTGGTAGGAAGAAAAATAGCGAGAAAAATAACGTGTCTGAAAATGAGAGAGAAGGGTGAAAAAGAGGCGTCGAGATGAAACGAACGAATGTAAAACTAAATTTTTTAGGCGAACTTTAAAAGTGAACGCTTAAATTTGTCTTTTTTTTTATTAATGAGATTCTCGAGAAGATCGATTGACTCTTTCGGTTTTAATGTCGAGTGCGATCTTACTCGAAAAATCTCGCTCGAAGACTTTCCGCTAAGTCGTCTCGATTACTTTCGGAATACTTTCGGGAAGCATGCGAGTGATGTGACTGAGCGAATTACTTGGGATTAGAAAAGGTTTGTGTGGCCGTTAGATTGCATTACGTGTGTTAATACGCCTTAAAGCATCAGCGATTACAAAGGGAGTATTAAAGGCAGCGGTCCTCTACTTTCTCGCAATCAGTTATATCGCATCGTTCCTCGCTCGGGTAGGAAATTAAGGCTGAGTTGCATCGATGGTGTGAGTCAGCTAATCTTTTGCTCAGGCTTTATCCAATACAAGGTGATTTCAATGAAAAGAAAATCTTTACTGATTTTAGTCCATCCAATTATTCTAGATTTCGACTGACATAAAAAAAAATGATTGCTTAAAAATTACATATTTTAAATACTTAATAGTTTGTAATAAAGTATCGATTAAGAGGTTTTTTTTTATAAATTTTAAAGCGCAACTGCAAGTAACACCTTGTACAGACAAAGAGAGAAGGGTGGTGCAATCGAGATTAGCGCTGACCGACCGGCGCAATCGGCTTTAAGAAGGCACAGTTGAGTTAAGAACGTTAATATGCGGCTCCAGACACCAGAAGACGAAGAGTTTCCCAAAGCCGTTCGTTCGCTTCGCTTTCGTCGGCCCCGGGACGACGACCTCGACACGAACGACTCCTCGTTCGCGCAGCGATCTTGCGGAGAGGGAGAAGAGAAGATGGAAAAGAATGAAAGCAGCGGCGGCGAGGTGGTGCAGCGCGTCTACTCAGCGATTGGGAGAGTTGCCGTACTGCAGGTTGGCAGGTAGCTAAGTGGTTATCGAGTGCGTTGCTGCTGCTGCTGCTGCTGTTTCTGTTGTTATTACAGCGCTCTACGGAGCACAAGCGCGCCGGTTGTTTTCACGCTTTTGTTCGTTCGTCTTTGCATCTTTTTAAGTTCTTTTGTTTCGGTTTAATTTTTTTTAAATTTTCAGGCTGAGCTTGCCTCGCGCGCTCGGTGGCGGCAGCGACGGAGTGTGGGATTCACGCCTGTCGACGACCCACTCATTTACTGGGCTACCCACTTATCGACGACTACCTCATTTACTGCAACATAACACACACGAGAACGATTAACGAGCGGCGGAGACCTATAAATGGCGAACTAAAGGGGGAAAAAAAAAATGTTGGACGGCCGGGTGTTTTAGCAGCGCTCTCGGCCCAGCACCGCAGCGTCGGCATCTTCCTCTCAACTTCGACGGTCTGAAACGATCGGTCCTCGGATTAATCGGATTGGGTGCAGCTTGCTCGAACGAATGTACGGATCTCCTTCGCGAAAAGGAATGGTCACGAGGTCGTTGTAGTTTTGAATTGACGTCGATTGGCAGACGTATATACAACTATCCTCTTCTGCAGAAAAGAGGAATATTGCATTCTCTCGTTGTTGTCACGAACAACCACCCTTTCGATAATGAAGCAATGAAGAATAAAAATGAAGTACAACTTCTGATTTGAGTAAACTCAATATCCTTATTTACTTATCATCACAATCATTATTCGATATCTACTGGCGCATAATAATACGAGCAACGATATCAATCGAAGGTGGACGAGGTCCTTAACGCGATACCGCGTACTCTGATCGTTGTAAGACTACGCTCGTACATTCGTTCCCTTTTTCTAATTTCTCGCCGTCCCGCGGGAGATCGATCTTGGATGTCGATCGCCACGCAGACGAACGTGCGCGTGCCAACGTGTCGCGCGCGTGCACGTACGTGCGTGGGTCCGATGGTGCTTATTACGGTGCGTGTTGTGTGTCGATGGGAGGGTGTACTTTGTGGTTTCATTCGGGAAATATTCGGTAATTTTTTTTGGGGGGGGGCTATTAGGTAAAGACGTCTCCAGTCCCTTCGAGCAGCTCGAGAGTGTAATGTGCTGTGGGTCGCCGATTTCTCGGCTGCGGCCGATTAGGTGTCTCTCAGATTCGCCCTACGTCCCCTCGAGCTTTATTTCGGCGCGATCACCGGCGGTGCCACTGCAATCATACGAGGGTAACATCGATTATTTCACCACACGCCAAGACACCCTCGCCGGCTCAGCTACGGCAAGCCACGCGCCTCTCGTCCAACTCTCTACGGAGCGGGATGCAGCTGCTAGTCGATGCAAGCCTTGGCGATGGCGATGGTGTTAGCGCAGCGGGGTGAGCAGCGACGCTTAATCGCGAGAGGAGAGATCAAGTATGGCAACAATATGGAAACAAGCATATGTTTGTATATGTATGTCTGGTACGAATGAGTAAATATATTATATTATAAATATATTATACGATAAATTCTTAAAAAGAGCAAAGTATTTGTACATACAGATCATACGAATAAATGGAATGTATAATATATAATAATTACAGCAAGAGATATTAAAAAGGGAAGATTAATTCTATTTCATGTTCTAGAACAGAAGAAGCACAATTCCCTGAGTTTTCTTCGGTATGTACATTAAATGAACAAATTATATACATTAAAAGATGACCGTAATTTCTTCCATCAATAAGTGGGAGAAACCGCTTCGAACCCGTAGGTCACTCATTTGCGGAATGCAGTTCGTGGACAGCGTGTGTGTCGTGTTACAGCTAAACGTTAATCTCGTTAGTATTAAAATTGACAAATTCAACATTACCTGCGTCATCCGTATGCTTGCCGGTAGTCATCCTCGAAGATCGCTCTCTCCTCGTGACTGTATAGTTTGGCACACCAGCAGGCAGGGGGAAGTTAGCAAAAGAGGATGGGTGTCGAAGTCGCGCGATGTGTCGGGGGATGTCAATATCCTCGATTTTTAGGAGTCATTCCGGGTCGACACGACAGTTATCACATCGGTCTTTTTCCAGTGAACGCATGCAGAAACTTCAAACAACAAATCTCGAGAAATCGGGGGAAGGAAGATAAGGGTACACCAGTAGCCATAGTAGATAATAAAAAGATTTCGTCGTGTACGCGCTGTGTTGAGGTATTTCGCCATCACGCGTATTTTATTTTCCGAAATCTTGCCTCCACACACAGTGCGACAGTGGTGAGATCCTCCCCAAATCCTTACGAATTTGTCAATTTGTTATGCCGAAAAATTATAAGGGTTATACAAGCAGAGAGCTGCCTTAATCATTGAATAAGTAGGCCACAGCGCGCCGTTCGTGATCATTTTATTATACTAAAATACTAAATGCTTCTTCATCTGTCTTTTACATATATTTTGGAATTATTGATTAATCTTCTTTTAAAATTTCGAGCTCAATAACTGTTACTGAGTACAATTCTGTCATCCTATATATAATTTTAAAGACATCGCATTTTGCCAAAACTTTAATATCATCTTATTATTTACGAAAAAAAAAGAATAAAATAGCAATTAAATTTTCCTTATAAATTTCAGTAATTCTGTAACCTCCTACAACTCTAAATCTTATGTAACTTTGGCCCACCAACTGTCTGAATGTCTTAAGCCAGCTGTCGTTACAATGAACATTCGGAATGTGGTGGGGTGAATAACAGACAACGAGAGAGGAGAAAAAGTCGAAAAGTTAAAAGTGGTTTTAGGCAGGGATAAACTGAACCGAACACCTATTACAATAGTGTCGTACTAGGTGCTCGATTTTCTTTTTCGATAGCAATAGGCTGTCGGATTTAAGCGAGAATTATTGCTTCGATTAGTAGGCCAATCGTCGGAGGATCGAGAAACGCATTAGTAACACATGATTCTTTTATTATAACAAGTAATGCATTATATATCATTCCGTCGTCATATTCTCTCACTTGTTATAATGTCGCTCCGTAACTCAAATTGAATACACGACAAAGGCAAATCGGGCGATAAATAAAACAAAATTGCGAACGCCAACACGGGGGGGGGGGAATGGCGCGATAATTACATGATAACGTAATTGTACTTATCGTATATGCATAAACTGGATCGTAACACGCGCAACAGTCGGATTCGTGTATACAATTTTTCTCTGTATTCCTTCTGTTTTTATATTTTCCGTCTCGTCTCTATGAAATCTGATTCGCACCCGGAATTATATTCTATCTCTCTCGTCGCGGAGCGCATCCGCGGC
>VBVR01004502.1:0-14295 GCA_011638315.1 Tetramorium parvispinum
ATATTATATACTATTTTGCAGAACTTTTAATATTAAGTATAGTAATAATAAATTCATGCATATTTTAAGTAAAAATATAACTTTAACTCATTTTCAATTTTAATACCGTAATAGCGTAAATTAAATGATAATAGTGTAAATTAAAGTCATAAATAATATTTCTTATTAAGTTAATTAAATGTCTATCTCCAACTTTTTTTGTGATTATTTTACATAAATATAATCTTGATTATTTAAATTAAATTACTAGAAATTAGCGAAATACTAAATTAAAATGGTTAGATTAAATAATGATCACATAAAAATAAGAATGTGAAATAGAGAGAAGTACAGATTATCCAATATTCGAAAAGAAATCTCGTTTCAATCTAACGATGAAAACACTCTAAAATTTATATATATATATATATATATATATATCTTTCTATCTCCTTAAAAACACGTACTCTAAACGTGGTCGTTACTTGAAAACATAATGATCTCTTCGTGATCAAGAAGAAATAACAAATCTCTTTCCATTTTTATTCGTTCCTCGAATGTTTTTAGAACATTTATCGAGCGATATCTTAAAGTTTTTACAAAAAACAAAAACGATCTTCCGTTATGAAAAGTAAAAAGATTAACGATGAGCGAAATGACATTCCTCTTTAAAGTTCGATTTACGTGCTATATAAAATCGAAATTGCTTGAAATTACTTCCGTTTTGCCTATAAAATTATATTACTCTCCAGGGAAATACGAAACGTCAAATAATATAATAGCAGTTAAAGTAAAGATGTAAAATAGTCGTATATCTATTATAATAATATGTATGACAATAATAAAATTGTAATCTTGTCTTAATTTAATTTAAATGAAAGACATTAATTTTGGCTTTATATTGTTATAAATTCGAATTTAATAGTTAAAGCAAAATAGCTGAGCTGGTTTATAAAGCATTTACAACGTTGCACATTACGATCTTTTTACTCCCGATTGCTGCCAACCTACGGCGAAAACCTATGCGTTTCATCGAGCATGGATCAGTAGTTACCTTATTAAATACAAAAACGGTTTTTAACATTATATTTTAAAAGATTTTATTAGTCTATGTTTACTTACATTATGTTTTCTCCTGTTTAAAATTACTTTTTAAATCTATGACAATTATTTTAAAAACATATATTTTACGGACATATAATATATGTATAGGTACTTTCAGATTTAAAGTCATGTATGTTATTACATCTTTTGATTTTAAATTTGTAATCATTATCATAATCCACATATATATTTTCAGAATAATCTACTCTATTATATTTGTAATTATTATCATAATCCACATATTCAGAATAATCTACTCTATTATATTTGTAATTATTATCATAATCCACATATTCAGAATAATCTATTCTGTTATCTTTGTAATTATTATCATAATCGACATATTCAGAATAACTTATTTTTAAAATATCTACGATATGTGGTACACAAAAATTTTGAGAAAGATACCCAGTGAGAAATAATGATCGAAAAGACATCGAATAGATGTCGAATTAATGCCTTTTCGACGCAAAAGATTAAATCGATGTCGAATCGATATCGATTTAATCAACTATTTCTCACTGGGTAAATGTTCATTAATAAACGTTGCATTTTCTAATATAAAGTTCTAAGAAATTTGTCTGCAAAAATGCACGTTACAAACACAAACATATAAAGAAAGAGTAAAAATCACTATCATATATTTAAAACTTGAAAGAATTTGTAAAAAGTCTCTAGAAAATACAGTGAAACAAAAGCAATGTATTTCAAACAGACAAAAAATCCTCGCTTATATTTCCAACTGAAGCAAAGTTCTTTCTTCTATCTCAGTCTCTTTGGAAACCACTATGTATCATTTCATTGCAACTATGTGTCTACATTTCAATGATATAAATACAATATTCATGTTATATATTTTAGTTATTTCATGTTATAGTATCATGTCTTATAATTTTTTTATATTGCTAAAAAGATTTTTTAGATATTATTATACACAGAATATATAAGTATATCAGAATTTTTAAGATTCATATCAGATTTCAGATTATAATTGTCTAACCATATTAAAATTTTTTCGTACAAATGTTATAAATGCCATGATTATCAACTGTCAACGAAATTTTGTTGCATTGTAGGGTGTTTACGGTTGAATTTACGTATCGCGACACTCAAAGTGCACTCATGGTTTTATTGCCCAACGTGTTATATCAATCCCTATTGGTTTTCGATGCAATAACCATACGTGCACATTGTCGATAACGATGATCGATAATCGAAAGCTTCTTTTGTCGAGGTCGTTTACGATGCAGTCACGAGACAAAGTAGTTCAGCGCTTGCTCAATGAAAAAAACTGATAATGATATTATTAACCTCTCCCACAACACTTTTAACATTTTTATTTAAAAACATAGTTGAGCCCACTCGCCCATTTTGTCTATATCAAAACAGATATTAATAAGGTCATGTTTTTTTAATTAAAAAGACAAGATGAAATAATATAATACATTCAAAAACAGAAGCAGATATTTAAATGCACAGTAAAAATACATGAACTACGATAAATATTTCAACAATAGATGTTATTTTTTGTACAGTTTATAAATTATTATACTGTACAATAATTGGAAAATTTCGTAAAATAAAATGTTGCAAAACTGTGTGTAGTAAAAAATATTACAAACATTTCTATAGTAAATTGAATATTACAGTCGGACATAAAAATAAATGAGAGTTATGCGGGAATAAAACGGTGAAATTATTCAAAAGATAATAGAAGCCCGTAATCATCCATTTCAATAGCATAAAACTTAATAAATACTATCACGAGAAATTCAATATACGAATTAATTTTAATTTTCGATGAGAAATTATATTTTCTTGTATAGAACAGCAAAATGTTACATTTTTAATAATATCGTAAAAAAGACTGCATGAATTATATTTATCATTATCAAGTTTTTCTTTCCAAAAAAAAAGTAAAACATGAAAAATATAAGAAACATTATTGTCTGTATAAAAATATAATAAATGGAAATTCTATAACATAAAATAAATCAGAAACAATAATTCTTGTTTTTATATTATTTCTAAATTGCAAAAATATATTTTATGTTTTTAGCAATCTAATTAACTAATATGTATATAATATAATTAATTTAATCTTTTGTATGTTAATTTGCAAATTTTTAATGTAATCACATGGCTAAATTGGAATAAAAAAATCTTATTTTAATAAATACAATACAATTCAACGGAATTAACTTCATTATGAAGTAACTTCATAAAAATTTGGAAACTTCGCATTTCCTTTAATAGCACGTAATCATGTATAATAATGTTGAGATAAAAGAGACAATTAGTCATGCAAATTAAATCCGCAGTTATAAAGACCAATTTTGCTCCCGAACTTTAGGTAGGATCGTACTCTTGGTAATCTTGTATTAAAATCTACCGAAACGTAGTCAGTTTATGAAGTAGAATGAGATCAAGTCAGCCAGAATTAAATCCGTAAGAGAGACGAACGAACCTTTCGTCCAATCTGAAAGACGACCTGGACAGGTCGCTCCAGGCGCTCATGCTCCGACTGCGTCTCCTGCAGGACTGCTGCGGTGCCAGCAGCTTACTACTGCTCCTTCGCCTAGTGGACGCCAGATTCTCTGTTTGAAAATACACCCTAGGCGTCTTCTGGGACGCGTTCGGTGGCGTCGAGGTCGGCGTGACCGCGGTCGAGGTGTGGAGTTCCGGCAGGGCCTCGTAGTCCCATGCTCTGGCGCCCATATCGAGCAGGGGCACCGACGAGGCTGCGCTGGAACTGCGGAGCGGGTCCCGAGGCTTGCGGTGATGAAACAGGGTGAAGATCTTACAGCAATCCGACTCGTTCTCGCTCTCCTCCTTCTTTTTCTTCGCTGCCGGCAGCTTCACTTTGAAACGATCGCAGAACGTGTGAGATCTACCGGCGACGTCCGGCCACATCGTTCCTTCGACCACATCGCCGTAAATCTTCTCCAATCATTTCACAGAGTGGTTATAATTGATCGACCAGGTACGACGAACAAATCCGAGGAAATATGCAATTGATTGATAACGGAGAGAAAGAGTTGACGAATCCCGAACGAACATCTTGGGAAAATAATGTTCACCAACGTGTAATGATGCTCAATTGGCTTATTATAAAAGATTTAAAATTTGTCCATTTTTTTCTATGATTATTGTAACATTGTTGGTTCGTTTCGCGAAGCTATATCGTGAATGCTTGCATAACTTCACAGCACTTCTGCATTTCATAGTCTGAATAATTCATTAATCTTACATGAGCATAGCATTCAATGTGTTATAAGTGTATTTCGTGCACTCATTGTTCTTTCAACCATGAAGTTTCAAGAGGAGTTTCATCCAACAGAGATTCGTACTCGTTGCAAAAAATTAGCAAAGTCCTCTTATTTTTAGTTTTTAAAGAGATTTCAAAGGAAGATGCGATTAGAACATTATATCGCTCTATTGATACACAGCAGGCAACGAAAGGCTTGTGGAGAAGGCTAAAGTTGTTTCGCTATTTGTAAAAGTTGATTACGTTCTAGAAGTATTGTCTTTCTGAGAGTAGTAATTGCGAATACTTGGCAAAAGTAAATCGATGAAGGAGAAGCAAAGAAGTAATCTTCCAAGACTTATTCGTGATGAGAGAGACCTTCGAGCGGTCTGAATAATTCCGATCTTGTACCCGATCCACCGAGTAAATTTGTATTAGAAGGAATTTGTGAACTCTGGTTCTTTGAAAGTAAGAGAAACACCCGCTTCTCAATTGCTCCTTTTCTCGAAATAAGATGGAAGACTTGCAGATGCAGTAACTTTGCGAGGTAACAATTTCACATAGGTAAAGTATTTCCTGCCTTATTGAGAATATAGCTAACTATTGCGCAAATCGCTATAGTTGATATTACTTCAACTAGCAAGCTGTTAATGTCATTAACAACATTCATAAAAATTCTAAAATATTTCTCTGAGCATTAATTTCTCCGCTAATTTATACATATTGATTCTCACAATAAAACGTTCACAATAAACATTTACTTCTTAAAAGTAGTTTCTCCAAATTCTAACTTCCAACGAGCTTTAATAAATCTCATCTAACGAACGCTTTAATGTAATAAATCCTATCAACGATATATATATATTTTTGTCAGCTAAGTGGATAACAATTTGCATCGGCTACTTTTGATCACCGAAAATGCATCAAAAAGCGTAGTTCAGTTTAATAATAACGATCGAGCGTAAACTTGAGGTTCTGTTCTTGACCGACCATCTGTTGTCGAACTTCGAAATGAAAAGGAGAGTTTCACGAAGCTCGCTTTTCTCGCACCACTACTTTTGACATCAAGTAACACTCACGTTGAAAGCCATTATCGCAAGATAACAATAACGATTGATCGAAAATAACAAAGCAGCGTAAAATATTAACGCATCTTGCGCAACTACGGAAAAGTGTATTCGACAGTTCTCCTGGAATCGTTTCGTATTGATTCACACTTCTCTCTCACGCTCGCAAAATTAAAGTACAGTCATGTTAAAACATTTCGCGAGAGTGTTGAGTACCACACTTTATATCTTTTGAGCGAAAGTTAAAAGAGTTTTCTGGTACTCTATTTGCGTGGTCACTTTTTATCAAAGTAAAGCAACGTTTATTTTAAACTAATATTACCTTTTTTTATGCATTACAAGCTACTTATATAAATTATTAACGATCGTAGTCACACGCGCAAGAGTTCAACCGCGTAAAAAGTATTTGGAGTACCAAAATGAGATAATAACATTGTTTATTTCTGTTTTATAAACTCTTTTCACTATTATTTTTTTCACCGGGTGAAAAATGCATGTTTTATATGACGAGAGTCTCCCTAGGAAGTTTCATTCCTCGAAATGGTAAAATAATGTCTAGCGAATGCACAACACTTTGATTGATTGCAGCTACTGTCGCCGCGACGGCGGTCACAAAAGCATCTGGAGACACATCGTTTGCACGACACTGTTTCCGTCTGACCTGAATGACGTCACATGGTGATCGAAGGTCACGGTCAACGGATGGAACAACTATAACGGCGAGAACGCGCACCTTTGCAAGTTACGTGAGCTTAACTTTATCATCTCAACGAGATTACATCAGTTTCATCTTACTTAACGTCTTACTTAACAAACTCCTGAATGTTTATGTCTTTCAAGCGTACCTCAAGTTTAGATTGCGTTTATTGTATTAATTTACATTGCGCCTCTAGATTTCACTACCCCACAATCCACTACTCCGGCTTCTCAAATATTTTATTAGACGGTAATTAAATTTCACACGTGATAGAATATTCACATTTTCGAAATGTCAGTTCAGTTTGCGGCAAGATACAACAGCTGTTTTCGTGTTCAGGCAACAAGATCCTTGGATTACGTAGAAACAGAACGTGATTCTTCGTGACATACATCTTGTTTAGAATACGATAAAACCACTTGTTTTCTTGAGTGTGTTCTGCTTTGCGTCAACAACAAGTACGTGTTCAATCATTTAAATTTTCTTTCTAACAATATCTCTGTTGTCTATATTTCTTTACGCGAATTTCAAGAAATGTTTCTCGAAATTCGTTCATGTCAAAATGTCCAGTCACTTTAAAAATCCCTCTTCGTGTATCGCAACTTCGATTTTTCCATCATAAATGTATTCTATCGTTTCCATCAAAATGTTCCCGTTCTTTGCATATCAAAGGTATTTCTCAAAATTCATCAACGTGCGGTAAGGATATCGAAAACTTCAATCCTCGCTCAAATACGCTATCGTGCCGTCGCCGCAGGTGGCAGCGTCTCACGAGGATACCGTTCCACTGTCACTTCTAGAAGCGGTTAAGGGAGGATCGTTATCCACCTCGTCGTCCTCCGATTCGCCGCACTCGGGAACAGGTGCCTGCATTGTTAGGATTTCAATGAGCATGGGACGCGACGATAAGTGGTGCGCCTCGCACCATTTATTGAAAGCTGAAGCTTTCGAGGGGGTGAAGGGAGGGGAAAAAAAGAACAAAGTGTCTGTGCCGTCGCGATCCGCACGCACTCTCTTCTCAACCGACGTCGCTTCAGGCGGTCCCTCTAATTCCGGAGCGTCACAGATGTGGGATCTACCGGGTGTCGTGTCGTGCAACGAAATGCCGCATCGTCCTTGACATTCCTCGACGAGCGCGTCGCGACGCGAGTGATGCAAAAAACCAGGTGCGACTTGATCACCCTAAGGAGACCTTCGGAGAGCGAGCCTCGTG
The DNA here is from genome assembly GCA_011638315.1 of Tetramorium parvispinum. Taxonomy (NCBI): domain Eukaryota; kingdom Metazoa; phylum Arthropoda; class Insecta; order Hymenoptera; family Formicidae; genus Tetramorium; species Tetramorium parvispinum. Next base: position 7,308 of record VBVR01004502.1, read on the forward strand.
AAAGATCTCGATTGTTAACTCTCACACAGTTGTCGCCGCTTTCTCACGTTTCAGCCCTGGACTGGAACGACGAACGGGAATCGAGCAGCCTCGCGAACAATCTGTCCTCATCTGAGATGGCGGAAAACGAACAGCCGAACGGTGGTTGTATTGTCTCAGTGGCGATAGTGGCTTTTTCGCGGCGTGAGGGAGGCCAGACTAGCTCGCAGCTCACTATCCCGTACTGCGGTACACGCTAGCGGTTTTCTCTCGCGCGCCACCCCCTCGCGCCGTGCTCCAACCCCCAGTGTTCCACCTTTTTCCTCTAGCCAACGCCGTCGGCCGCGCTCTTTCTCACCCTTCCTCTCTCTCTCTCTCTCTCTCTCTTTCTCTCATCGCGCAGGGTGTAATCGTCGTTTATCTCGCTCGCTCCCGCGGAGCGTCGTCCTTGTTCACCGTCTCTTCAACGTCCGTCGACGCCGTCGTGAAAGGGCGCACATACACGCACATGGCGCCGCCGTTGTCAAGGCGACTGCGCCAATTTGTGGAGTATGTCGGAGATCTAACGCTCGCCTCTCTCTCGTCATCTCAGACTGACAGTCCGTCAAGTCCAAGCCGCTCACAAATCTCTCTTGTCTCCTGAATGACAAATGACCGTGAAATCGAGATAAATGATGATACACACGATTTATTCACTCCCTGGCGGTGATCGTGTTTTCGGTTTACTCATCGCTGCACTTCTTGAAAAGAACTTTGGCTACCGAGCCAAAGACGATATACGAATTCTTTTTATTACGTCAAGGAAAAACTCTTGCTTTCGTGAATCTTTCTCTCTCGATGCGTTTTTTAAAATCGAAGAGGAAGCTGCAAATTGAGACTATATAATCTCTTTTTTTTTAATTCGCTAGCGATTTTTAATGGGTTTATACGATTTATGTTTAAACAATTTTTTTGTCAAACTATAATACTATTTTTTCGTTTCCTTATATTTTATTAATTAAATTGTTTAATAATTAACTTTTATGTATTTGTTAACTTTCGTGAATGAGCATCCCTGCAATACTAACACGCGTTTTATTAAGGGTATGATTGCGTTTTTGGGACGGTGGGCTATTTTAGTGTAACGGAACAGGATGAATGGATGGCTCGGAGGGACAGCATCGATTTGTACCGGGAGCTAAAAGCCAAACTTGCGTGACGAGCTTGCGCTGTACGCAGGCGGAAGGCTTGAAATCCAAGTGACCCACGTGGCTCGCTACTGTATGCACCGAGTTTGCGTAATAAAAAGTATGCGCGTGAGAGTAACGCTTTTAATGGGATCTTTTCATGCTGTTTGCAATCTGATGATCGCCATTTTAATGCACTATCACGCTTGTAGTGCACCGTCATCTTTGTATGCAAAATTACGTGATAAAGATTTATGACACGCGAAATAAAACCGTGCTTGTTATCGTTTATAATAAAAACTTTAGAAATCAAATTACTTGTTTATTTTTTGTTAACGCAGCTACGAATGAAGATTATTATAAAGCATTCGATAAAATTTACAAATATGTATAATTGTACTATATAAAACACGTCCAAATATATTTTCTTTTTCTTGCATGAGTTTTATCTAAGATATATAAGAAATATATAAGAAATATAATATATAAGTATATATATTATACATAAGATATATATATAAGATATATATCTTATATATATCTTATACATAAGAAAAATAATAAAAAGAATTGAGAAATAATTAGAAAAATAATTTTTATATTGTTTTTTACAAAATGTAAAATAGCAATTATAATGATTATATATAGCTAAAATTTTCCCCAAACTTTACGTTTTACAAAGAAATAATACAAAAATTATCCTTTTAATTATTTTTTAATTCTTATTTTTTTCCTGTATATACGAACAGAGATTATATGAAAGAAAGAAAACATGGACGTATATGTATTCAAATAGAACGTCTCTCTATATTTTCCTATTAACTCCTAAACCCTTTGACCGAACAAATTTTACATAATTACTCTCTAAGACCCTGTCAAAATATAGGCTACTATGAAACCTATACTCCATTCCCTCCCTCTATTTCATCTTTGATACCCTAGATCCTCTTTGTAATGCTGATACTCTGAATATAAGAAGTCCGGAGAGCGCTAGGTAATTTAAGTTAATTTTATACAAGAGCCAGTTAAATGAAAGTGAGCAAAGGAGATTATTCCAGAAATCCTTATCTTTATTTCAAAAAAGTCTCCAGCATTGAGGCATTTTTCCCACTGATTGCGAGTAATAAGTCTGGTGATTCCACCTCATAAAAATCCCCTCGTTTTTACATCAGAATATATATAACAACGCAAATCTGCGATCCTTCTGCTTTTTTAACGCATCGAAAATGTGAAAGTTACAAAGAGAAAAACCCAGGCTTATCGGAGGACTGTTTAAGAACTTTCCACTTAAACTTCCGAAGCGTATCACAAGTTACCCCCGGGATCGCGCATTATCGTACAACAAGATGATACCCGTCAATAAGCTTGGATGTTTGTTATTTTATGAACGTGAACGTACCAGATTCATTATTCAGTGAGACAAATGTTTTAATGCTGGTGGAAACTTTCTCTTAGACAATATAAAGTTAAGAGTTTCTGGAATAATCTCGTTCGCTCACTTTCATTTAACTAGTCCTTATAAGCATATATATTTTTTATGTGAAAAATGTTTTCCCGAGTATTTCTCTTAGAATTTTTTAAAAATTATGTACATTTATAAAGTTATATGACTGTTTATAAAGAATATAAAATAAAAGTATAAAACTTATTACAAAAAGTTATACGATAACTCTTTAACACGCTCTAATTAAATGTAATTAAATGTTGTAAAGTAAGATGACTTTATTAAAAATTAACAATAGTTTATTATGCACATATTTATGAACATTCTCATAAATATTTAACTTGTTAAACTGTTACAATATTCTCACACAAAATATATATTATATAAAATTATTTTCTCATCAATATTCTAATTTACAAATAATCATTTATACGTATATCACTTTAAACTATCGTTATATGGTGCATGACAAATTATTAAGTTCTCTACATTCTGCGTTATTTAATTCATTAATAAATTTAAATATTCAATCACATTATAAATCCATTTGAATTTACATATAAAATAAAATAAAAAGGATAAATTTTTATTACCTACTATTTATCTAAAGAAAGATTTAATTAAAGTTTTGAGTTGCTTAAGTTCAATTAAATATTATATGTTTGACAACAATTTTATTAAGGAAATGTTTGCAAAATACAAACTGACAAAAATTCTAACAAAGATAAAAAAACATATGTATAATAAATTTAAAATATTACAAAAAAAGACCGTTAAAAAGCAAATGTAAAATTGTTAGATATGCAAATAGCAATAATGCATAATTGATGCGGTTGAAAAACAGGAAAAACCTTTACACACATAGACTTCATAAAAATAATAGCGAGAAGACAAGCGTATATAACGAGCAGAATACGTTCATTTAGAGAATATATCGCTCCTCTGTTTCACATTCATTTTTTGGACGGTAGATCGTATCAATTGGGTTAATGGAGACATAGATTTGTATTTGCGCATCCGAAGCGTAGCTTAAATGACACAAGATAAATCTTTAAAATTTATCAAATGAAAGATTCAACAGCTTTTAACTCGTGTCACTCATATCAATATTTTACTTTATGCATTTACTGCACTTGCACATATCAAAGTAATATTTGCATAAATATTACATATACTGCCTTACCTAAAAGAAGAAAATGTCTTGCAAATTTATTCCATAAAATTTGATATTATTAATGCAGTGTAAAACACTGATATCGAGAAACAAATAGATTTAAATTACAAATGATATAATAAAGTATTCTTAACACTATAATACTTTCCGTTTATTTTATACTAAAGTATATATTCATAGTCAGTTTTAAATCCAATATCTTTTATTCTTTACACTGTATTCAAAGCGTGTAATAATATACAGCATTTATCTCTAATTAATATTCATTATGTCATAAAAATAGCACTGCTCACATTAGCTTCCAATGCAACTGCAATTTCGCAGACTTTTATTGTTATTTCTATCGTATGCAATGTGCTGTACACAAAATTTAATTATAGCAAACAATCCAAAGCAATTCAATGCATGATTAATTTGGTTTCTGGGCGATAAGCTGCTTTCCACATAGGGACGTGCTGTGAATTTCATTAATAACATCTTAGTCTATGTAAAGGCAGGTAATTTGTTAGTATGAGAACACCATCTTGATACCAAAGTCAATTTAATTTGTGGTTAATAATATTCGCCTGAGAGTATATTGGAAATTTCTATAATATTAGCAATACACAAGCGTAAATATAAAATATTTTGAAAGGAAAGATAATTATTTAATTAAAAATTTATAACTGCGTTAGATTGTAAATATTTTCATATATGTTAAAAATATTAATATTTAACTCGAGGTTGCGGCTTCATCATAAACGAGGTACAATGAAAGCTCGTTGAAATTCTTCATAAATTTCTCTTGATCTCTCGAGTATCCACACAAGATTAGGTAGAACAATCCATTTTTTGACAAATCCCTTATGACTGAAGGAACATTATATAAAATGGGATATTCCATGAATAACAAAGTAAATCTTGTGGGATTTGGCTAAAGTGCTGAGGAAACTTAAGCCCAGAATCTCATGGGAATGAACCTTTTCAATAAGCATTTTGTAACATATGTTATTTTATCAATGCCATTTTATTTTATCAATGCTATTACTACTACAATAACATATTTTAAATACAGATTATTAAATACAATGGACTTTTAAAATATGTTATAAATGATGTCACGAAAAAATATAAAATTTAATCTTGCATAAAGGTAAAATAAATAGTTTAATAAATTTGATATGCTCCACAGATAAAACATATATGTTTATAGAGCATTAAGTGACATTTTATTCAATCCTATTGAATAGTAATTAAAGCAATTTAATTTAATTGAGATTAATAAATACGTATCAAAATTGAATAGGTTTATTAAAAATATTATTTAAATGTTTTAATATTTGTAAAAATAAGATTCTTGCGTTATGTCAAAAATTAAAGTACCAATTAATTTTATATTTCATAACATGCTTAACATATAACATAACATAAAAAATGTTCTGAATTTATTTGTGCTATTATTAATATTTTAATGTTGTGTAAAATAATATTCGAAAAAGTGATTTAATATCATTACTTAATTAAAATAATCAATTTCTGTAAAGCTTTATAATTTTGTACTTATTATTTCTATAAAGTCATTTTTTATTATAGTTATATAATGCTATAAATTAATAATGTTATAAAATTATAGCAATGCATTAATATTTAAAAAAAATCTAAAGTTGCCGGTTTACCATTTACGTAATGCAATCCTATTAAGTAAGCTTTTATGAAAGGGGCGCAATCTAGGAATCAGCAAGAGCATCTGCGGTGGTATAAGACGAGAGCTTAAGTACATGGAAGCTCCAACGGATGCTGAGCAGTCGATAAAGCAGCAGGGTAACTATGTTGCATCTCCTTTGCCCTCGAATAGGACGACAATATACCTATTGTTAACCTACGAAGTATATACCTTCTAATGCAGTAGCTTAGAGATAGCGAACTTGCGAGAATGACTTGAGCGAATATGTGTTAAGTACTCTTCGTCTCTAGAAATGAGTTGTCGAGTAGGTCACAAATAGGCCAGCTGAAGAGTATATCCAATCAGAATGTCACTGCGGATTTTCGAAATTGAATTTTAGTGATGCCAGAAGTTTCTACCTTATCAACATTGGAATTTTCAGAAAAATGAAAAACTTAAAAATCAAAATCAATTAATTGAGACTATAAATATTTTAGACATTGGAAGAATTTTTTAAAATAAAAAGTTTAAACAATTTCTGTTGTATATCTAATTATATAATTTAATATAAAGACGATATTATATGGAAATTTAACATAATAAATTCAGTTGCACTTTTTTATAATAAATATATTTATTTTTTTCTCTTATATAGAAATCTCTAAAAATAATTCTGTTGCCTCATTTATGTATTTATGTATAATATTTTTATAGCATTCAGATTACATATACATATATATTTGCAAAGAAGATTCTCCAAAATTAAACGTCAATAGCTATTAATCAAATACTACACAACTCTTTGTTAATTTCAGTGAGCATAAGTCTTTAAATATATATTATTATTGATGTTATCTCCTTAAATGTATGCATAATATTATCCATATACAGGTGAATAAATACATATGTAAATTATTAAGCTAAAATCGATTATATGAGATTTATGCAATATTGTTTTTATGTTTTTGTAGTGTGCCATCTAAATTCCACTGACGTGAAAAAGCAATCAACATCACGATATCGTATTCGATAACGAAATTACGTACATTTTATTAGGCAATATAACGAAGTAGTTATTTCTACGGTCGAAATTCAATTTATTTCCGTAGCGGAAATTAAAAAATCGATAAGAACATTAGTCACTTTTATACAATAGATTAGCATCTAATGTGCATTATACAATATACTAAATCGCAAATATATTTATTAAATTAATCAATAACATGCATTAAATATTTTATAAAAATATCATACACAATTAATTTATTTGCATAACGCTAAAGTATTATTGAATAAATATCGAAATAATTTTAATTTAAGCAATCTTATTTTCAGCTAAACACAAATAAGTATCAAGAAAACACAGATTGTTCCCCAGTGGAATAAATTCTTAATCCCATGACCTACATTCCTCGATAGATTCGCTAAATTAATTAATGTATTAGTGATGCCCTTCACAATCCACGTTGCGGCGAAAGAATACGAAAGTCAAAAATTATTCTAGACCATCAATACTGCAGTTTATAGTCTTAAGTATGAATTCTCAAGCTTATTTCGTCGAATTGTATAAATTCTATTTATTT
>VBVR01004503.1:0-14295 GCA_011638315.1 Tetramorium parvispinum
GTCTTACGTATTAAAGGAGAAAACAATTTTACAATTCTGCACATTACCGCTTTCAAGCGATCTGATTTAATTAATACATTGAACAAATTCTTTACTTTTATTATTTATTTTATTTTCGTCACTGAGCGAAAATCGAAAATTCATTTTTGGTCAACGCGACGATTGCACAAATACTTTTTTTTTTTACGCTGGTCAATGTACGATTGAGATAAGAAAAGGGAGGCTTAACGAAAACATTAGCGTGCGGGAAATGGAAAAAGCAGCGTTTTCGCGTAATCGCGCAGGAAACGAGCAGAGTCGGGCAGGACAAATTTCGCAGGGACGAATTAGCGCATCCTGGGTTTCTCGGAACGCTCCCCCTCGCTGCTTCTGTTATCCCGAAGGAGATCCCCCACTTGTCCGTGAACCTACGGGGGGTCCTTTTCCTCCAGGATTAAATGGAGCGCCTAGATGACCGATGCTCGTCCTCCGACGAGCGGTGGAGTGTGCGGAGCGCGCGATGCGAGGGTGAAGAACGTGGGAGGTTGGATGGAAAACAAGATAAAACAAGGATAAGGCTCGCTCTCAGATCCCCCTCTTCCAACGAGACGCTAGGACGCATCTTCCGATCCTGTCAGAAGGAGACCCTCGATAATCTGGAGGTGTCTAATCGTCTATATCACTTGATTTAAACCGCCGCGTTTGTCTGCCGTTTGTCCAAGTTTGTCCCCTCGTTGTAGAAAGTTTTCAAATGTGTATCTCCGTGCGTATTTAAATCATTGTTTATTTCATTGTACGTGAAAGGGATATAAGATGGAACGACTCGGCGCAGCCAGAACATTAACACTGCTAATTTGTCATCGCTGCGTGACAAATCTATATCTCCATCTGAAAATTATTATCCTTGCGCTCTTCCAGTAATTTGAGAAACGAGTTTTAAACGTACGCACTGAGGAAAACCGGAGCTCGTTAGTTAGTCGGCTGACACACCTCGTTGCGTGTTCGTCGCTCCGAATCCAGCGATTTGCAAAGTAGAGGCGAAACATCTCACGTTTAATTAACGAAATCGTTGATCATCGCGGAGTATTTCATTTGCAAACATTGGCAAGAGGCAGTGTCTCCCGATCTCCGCGTCGCAGGGTGACAATCGCATTTTGCGGATTTCGAAAGAGAGAGAGAGAGAGAGAGAGAGACGCGCGTAATGCCGTCGAATGCCCTCGCTGCTACCGGGCTCGGTGTCATCCCGTAAGAGGATTAGATCTCGACTTTGTTGTGGCTCTCGAAGACGTTCGTTAGCGAAATCATTATTACCACGTCGATCTTTCGCGGCTACCGCGATGTCGAATGCTGCGCGCCTGCACCGAGTTACGTTTGAGAGATTCGACTCGATTTTAGCTGCCAATTACTGGCGTTCGCTGACGGGCGAATCGGTCCAAAACGTAAGGAACTTCTGGCTAAAATAGAATCATGCATTCCACTTCTTGTCATTTTTGTATAACGTGTCGTTTAATTATACTGTACAATTATGCACAACTATAACTAGCTTAGTATTATTATGTAAGCATATTATTTTCACTGTTAGTTGCTGTTAAATTCAATTAATTTAATAATACGGTTGACAAAACACAAAGTCATTATTTACTTGCTGGGGCGAACAGTTCTTCTTTTCTCTCTCCCGGAAACTCCGAAGAATTCGAAACATATTTCGAGAAGGGTGAACGGTTCTCGTCGTCGAGTCACGACGGTTGGGGGAACATCAATCTTTCATTCACAGGGTGACTCGGGAGTTATGAATGAAAGTCGTTCAGCCTTTTTAATATAATAGCGAACTCGGTGTCTTTTCGCTTAACGCGCTTTCGATTTTGATCGAAGAGTTTTCTGGGGCGACAGAATATGTTCTTTTATTAGCTTCAGGATAATTTAAGATCGATATGTTTATACTATTATTGCGAAAGATTTTATTCTTTTATTTGATTTTAGGAATCGATTAGAATTATGCGGATATATAAATAATCTAGTTGTACGAAAATTCCGGAGGGATTCAAATCCCTTGATGGCGATCTGTAGTATCAATACCTCGTTTCGATTTAACGCCCGAATGTTAGCGCCCCTATTTCGTTTCACCATTCTTCTCCGTCCGTTCTCCGCTAACTGTTCGCACTAAATGATCTCGTATCTATCGATTCGCCTACTTACTGCAACGTATCTGTAATCACAGTGTAATTGCTTTCCTTGATCGATGATCATCAATCGGCCGAAGTGTGATTAGCACGTTGATTAGATGAGCGCTTTGTTCGACTCGTCAATACCGAAGAAAAAATCCATTTCGACATCTTAATTAAATATATCTAATTGAATAAAGTCTCCCTATCTACCTGTATGATATATTATTTTGATTATCATTAGCAAGAATGTTATTTTCTCTTTTCCATCGTATATGGCGAAGTTTTAATTACTAAATTTTATAAAAAGAAGAAATTTGAAATATAATCGGTAGACAATAACAATTTGTTTACTAAAATTCTTAAAACGCAGAGAGATAATTGTACATATTAAAATAATATTGATATTAAATTTCTTTTTGATTATGATATTTGATATTTTATTTACTACGAAAATTGCACTTATCGTTCATGTATTTATTCCGAGGGTGTGATTGCGACGTAATTCGATGGTCGTATCTGTCGTTTGCCAAAAGTTTTACATCGCAGTTTCAAGAGTTCTTTCACGAGCGCGGGCTGTTTAAGCGGGTCTAAATAAAAGCCGAAGGCATCTGACTCTTCGTCGGAACTCCCGAAACTTCTCCCGTCGACATTGCACAAGTTTCTGACTCCGTTTCGACGCTCGTTTATGGTTTGATTGCTCTTCGATGGCACTTTAGGGAAATACACTAGATCGTCCTTTAGTCTTACACGAAACGTCGGACTTTTGTGTATTTGCCAATAAAATCATCCCTTTGACGACTTGCTCGCCTCTTGAAACGCTCGTGCGAGAACCGTTTCGCAATTTCGCACAGTATTCTTATGACGAAAAGCCGAGTTTTATGCGAACGGCATGTAATTGATCGTATCTTCGGTTCCGTGAGAGGTTGCTCTCGTTTCTCCATCGATTGGAAAAGTGCGGCCAGTATTCTCGATAGGCAGGCAGGCAGGCAGGCAGGCACTGTTTGTAGTACGTCGGAAGAGATTTGCATTCGCGACCCTACGAATCTCTCATTAGCTTAAGCTTCCCGTATTTCCGATTAAACCCGATAGCAAACGATCCTATCGCACTGACATGCCCGCGCCGGCGGGTAATTAGGAATTCGACGGGAGGACCTTCGAATTCATTTGGCGTGCGGGTCCTTCCGTCCGTCCTATCCTTCATTACCGTTGCGGGGGGGAAATTAGCCGCTGCGCGAACGGACGTTCGTCGTTTTCGATCCGTCCTCCGGATATCGCGACGACGGCGATAGGGCAACGCGATCAACATTTTATTCTTCCCGTTTGCGAAATCTTCTCTCCCTCCGCGAGAGAAAGTCTATCGAACGAGAGACGCTTCGCGTTAATCTCCTTGACTCGTTAATGGGCAAATAGCTTCTTATAGCGCTCTCTTATTGGCTTCTACGAGCCGGTAATTAGCGGTAACGCGCGGGGGTGGACGCGAATTCGCATTCAGCCGGGGTCACGATTCCTCCCCCCTCGCCTTTCCCACCGCCGGAAAACTGTCTGAACATGACGTAACGCTCTGAGAGTAACGCTCGGATACGAGCTTCGGCTCCGGACCGGCCGAAGCGCTTTTTGTGCTGTCCGGCCAGCAACAATGGCCGCTTCTTACGCCACCCTGGTCACCGTATATTATTAATTACTGTATTAATCTCACCGGCCGTAAGCAATCTATTATACATGGGATAAGAGCCACCACCGACATCGCCGCGCCACCCACCCGACGCGCACCCTCTAACTTGACTTTCTAACTGCCGTCCCGGTCCTCACTCGACGAGGGCTCGACGAGGCCAACGAAATCTGACCCCCGAGAGTGTTAATAGCGGCGTCGCGTCGGGCCGCCGTCAAGTTTAAGTTTCTGTGTTGTTGCGAAGATTGCGATTATACTTTCTTACATTGTGACAATTCTTTGGGACAACTTATAGTTCAATGTACACATAGTTCCTTATAGAAGAGATGTTCCACTTTGCCTATTGTTAGTCCTGATTTGCTGCATTTTAAATCGTATAAGAGCTATTAAGATATTAAAAAAAGAAAGAAGGAACTCTCAAGATTTATATCGTGATGAAGGAATATTTAGAAAGCATTATTTGATGCTTTAAAGAAATAGGTATTTCCAAACATAACATTGATCAGTTTGAAAGACATTGAGCGTCACGAAAGTGTCTCCTATTGTTTCAGGCCCGTGCGCAGCCTGCATGTTAGCGAAGGTTGAACAGGAACGTCTCGAAAGCTTGAAATACGAAAGAGCGACGATCTACGTCAAATGTATCGATGACAATGAAGACTCTAAGACGGATAACGATTACGAGGTAATGCAAAAATATTTTCAATCAATTGTTCAATAAATTGTAGTACGAATGAATGTTATTGATTATACGATCATAAAATGATTATACGATCAAGAAGACAATTTAAAAATTTGGAAAATATATTACCGAATGATTATCCCTTGGATAATCAATTTTTCAATTTCATAACATATAATTACGTACAATTTTTTTATGAGATAATATGGTTGATATCGCGATTCGTTATCTTTGTAATAAAATATCGTAACATCGTTTATTTTTTTTCCTATATACAATACATTTAGTATAAATTGAAAATCTTATATCGTATATATATATGCACGAACGAGTTATATTGGCTCGTTCGAACGAAGGAAATTTTGTTAATGGTCCGACGTGCCGAGTCATGGAGTGTCCTGGAAGCGGTCGTCTTTCCAGATTAATTCTAACCGATAACGGCGAGTTGATGCCATCTCACGCATTTCACGATGTAATAAGTATTATTACGTCTCTGCTCAAAGTGACTTTAAGAGTTATCTACTTCCTTTTACTCGTAGCTCGCTTGTGATTCACGCTGATTTAGATATAATTGTGGAGAACCGCGCTTAAATGTAACTAACTAAACTGAGTTCTCTCTTTTGTATTCAATATTTTTTTATGCAAAAGTATCCGAATAAAAAAAAATGGACATTTTATGTTCACGATTACTTTATATTATAAAACTTTATATGAAAAAATGCATTTTATATTGTGTGTCGTCACGTTTACATCTATTTTCACGTAACATTTATGTTAAAGTGAACATATTAAAACTGGAAAAGCGTTGTTAAAGTTTTACAAATAAAAAGTTTGTATTTCTGCAAATATTTTTTTATAGAGAAAATTATTGATTTAGGTAACGTGTCTTTTGATTTATCGAATTGTTCGAACGTTTGTCATAGGTAGCGACAAAAAAGCCGAAGATGGGAAAAGCACGTCCATCACGAAGTAGGAGAAAATTAAAAGGATCTCACGAGCTCAAAGTGTCTTCTGAGATTACTTTGAAAGAACTCAAAGTAATGGTAAGTCTCTTATTAACATATTTAACTTAATTATCAATTTCAATCTTTAATTATCTGACGAAACGAAATATATATAGAGAAGTATATCTATGTTGTGTTGATTACGGCGATGTGTTTCAAATTTCCAATAAAAAAATTATGATTTTTTTCCGTATAAAATTGCGACCGATATAAATTTAGAAGACTCTGAAAATCATTAAGAGAAATCATTAGTGGAAGCAGTGACAATCGATTCATGCGACGGAGCGAGATAGCTCGCGAGAGAGAAATCGGAAAAAAGTCTCTATCCGATATCTTGATCTGTTTGCGCTCACCACCTGCCGAAAGCGGGCCCGGGATAATCAATCAATTTGCGGCGCAAGTATTTTACGGCGCAGGTCTTATTGTTCGAACTCGAAATGGGAAGAGACGCGTTAGCCCGGAGCCGCGGAGCAGCTACCCTTCGGCCTGGGCTATCACGGTCCGGTTGTCCGTTCTCCGGCTCGTGGTGGACGAAAGAGTAGTAAAGCGTAGTTATGGCTGGTTAGCATATGCTCGGGCTCCGGCAGTGTGCTTAAACTATTAAGCGTATTTATATTGCGAGGCCGTAGCCATCTCCTCCCCCTTCTTTCCGGCGGAGCCACTGGCAAAAACCCGAAAGAGCATAAACCTCGCGCTAATAACAGGTCTCCAACTTCTCCACTCCACTTCACTCCACTTCGCTCCACTCAACCTTCCATTTGACTCTTTCTCCCGGCTCGCGTCTCTCTTCATCGCGCGATCTCTCCCTCTCCGTCTCTCACGCGCGATACCCCTCTCTATCTATTCGCCGAGCACTCCTTCGAGCTCGAATTTTTGTTCGTGCCTCTTTCACCCCGTGGAACACACGTCCCCTTTTAATAGCCGCCCGCGAGAGCGGCTGTCGGCGTCAATGGAAATACGAGACCCTGTCTCTTCTTCTCATTCACGGTCGCTCCCTTTTTTCTAACAGCTCTGTGTCTTTCGACTTGATTTCGTCTCGCGCTTGACGAAAGTCAACAATCATAATAAATCGTTCGATCGGCCAAGATCGCACTTCAGTTATTACAACTTGCAGGAATTAAATCTTATCAGTAATGTTGAGAGAGAGAGAGAGAGAGAGAAAAAATATGATACACTTTGAAAGCGCGCAAAGAACGTTTTTGTTTCATTGGAAAATCCCGTAGCGATTCAAGGGTGTCACTGTTCGCGGATTGGTTCTCGCGTTTGACAAAAATGCGGGCGAGTCACGCCGCGCGCTCGTTGTCGTTTTTACCGTTGTGCAAAAAGGCCGCCAATAAAAATGTTTGAGTTTCATGGTCGAATGCAGTTATGTCGCTGGAGCTAGCGGACAGGCAAATCGGGACAATAGCAGCCACCGCTGATCTTCGCTGGCGCGCGCGAACGAGCGGGCTTTACGTAATCGCGGTGTAACGCCTATGAAGTGGCCTGCCTGTAAATATTACTTTCCAGCACATTCCGTGTCACCAGTTCCATTTTTTCCTCGCGCACGGTACCGCTCGATCGCCTTTCTTACTCTCATTGCGCCGCGGCATGGACGCAATGGGCATCGGGACGAAAAAACGCTCGTCCACGCGGATAGCTCGTTCACGGGAAAATTACGGCCGGCAAAAACGCAGCCGAACGGCCGTGTCGGATTTTTCACGGATAGATTGGAAAGCAAATCGTAGAAGTCGTCCAAGAGAGAGAGAGAGAGAGAGAGAGAGAGAGGGAGGGAGAGATCCTAGAAAGCTCGGGTTATCAATTGCAGATATCGGGATTATCGCCGTTGCGGGATCCGGGTGCCGATGAGCGACAGCAGCGCGCGGCGGCTGTCAGGATCCGTAAATATCAAAAGTTCCTCAACCCCGGGGGCAATTTGGCCTCCCGCCGCCGCTTCGCAACCTTGTTAAACCCACCTCTATTTATCGCGCTCGTTGGGCGCCTTCCTTTAACGAGGAAGCCTCGAGGTTCTTTGACCCTGACCACCTCTTCTTGCTCTCCTCGTTCTCGCCGTTCTCTCCTCCTGTTGTACCGAGTCCGGCGGACATTTACGACATTTACGACATATGAGGATAACGTTTCTGACGTAACGTCACACACTGTCGATCTAGCGACAAATTTGCGACGACCTGTGTGCCTTCCGTCCACGTTTCAACGGGGACGAATTTGACGAGAAGTGGATTTGGCACCGCCCAAACACGCAAGATGCGAGTGCAAATCGTGTGTGCGCTCGTAATCGTCTTTTTATACGTCGCCCGCCCTCTTGGTCGCTTTCCGGCGCCCTCGCGCGATGCCTCTCTTCTCGTTCCTCATCCCCGGCCTCGGCGCGGTTCAGTCCGACTCGACGATCGTAAAACAGAAACCGAGCTACACGTTCTCGCACCGACGCCGAGGACAAGCCAACGGGCGCAAGCTATCCCTCCACGCAACATTACGCGGGTTCCACAAATTAAGCAATTACCGAGGCTCTCTCGCGCGCACTCTTCCATTTCTAGAATCTCAAATAGCCCCCCTTTACGTTTTTCCGCACGGCCGCAAACTCCGCTCTGCGAGTACCTTCGCGCGCTCGTGTATTGAAATACATTTCAGGTGTCTTCGGGCGTGGCTAATTCTGAACAGGAAAACAAAATTGCGAGTGAAGAAACAAAAGTGTTGGCGGTTTCTTGGCGGAAGTAATCACGTTTACCTTTCTGAAAAGACTTAATTATTACGAGCGACCGATATACATTTGACGATATCGGTTTTATTAAGTTACAACTTGATATAATTGCATCGGTAAGTAAGATAGGAAAATTCTGCTTCTTCTCAGACGATGCAGATTTGTGGGGCTGGACCATACGATCAACACATAATGTTAGGAGAACACGAGCTCATCGACGATAATCTGAGCTTGGCGGCACTCGGAATATTTCCTGGAGCTTTACTTACGTTAAAGGTAAGTTTCGATTTAAGTCATTATATTTTTTCCTTTATCTCTTATTTAGCTTTTTTTTATATCTGATCTAGATATTACAGATTAAAAATTTAATTGGGTGGAATAAGAGGTTACCGCCGAAATAATAGAAACTAATTTGCGAATTTTCGAAAATCTTACTGATACAAGTCTTTTTTTTATAAAATTATTTATACAATTGTAACAGTTCAGGGACATATAGCGCGCGCGAGTGTCCTTCTCGAGCTCAATCAAGCGTGCATTTATTAAATGTTATAAATCTGTTTTCACACGCAATGGCATGCATTGATGCGTGCAGATCTCCTCGTTATAGGATTCTGCACTTTATCATTTAATGTTTTACGATTCATCCGGCGCGGCGCCTCGATGGTGCGCCGCGACGTCTTGATTGTCGTTACAACGATACGTTTGTTCCGCCTGACTAGCGGACAGTGACAAACAGATGCAATTTAGATTTAAGATCTAGCCACTGTTTCCCTTAAGTTCGAGACAATGGATAAGTAACCGGGACCGGCAATGGCCTCGCAGATAACGACGCCAAGACCGGCGTTTTCGCGCCGTAGGATTAACCGAAAATGCCTTATTTGAGATTAGAAGTGTTAACTGTAACCCTCCCGACCTCGGGAGAGTGAAGTCGTTAGAAATTGCGGCTTACGCGGAGGAAACGCTCATACGGCGAATCTACCGATCGCTACTAATTCCGTGTGTAAGGGCAAATAAATTCTTTTGCCGATAAATTGCAAGAAAGTTTACTTTTTTTATCGCTCGCGGAACGTTTGCTACTTATCATTGTTAACTTGCAACTTTATTGCCAATCAGGCTCGGTTATATCCGACTTGATTTCTACGTGAGAAACGCGCGACAATGATATCGCGTCTACACGTTTATCCATGCCACGTTGTTTTCGCACTTCTCGTGCGGAACGCTGTCCAACCCTCGCGGGGTTTTTGCCGAGCGCAGCCGTCTGCGAAACGGCGTCGCGGAGAAAAATTCCCCGGTGCTCTCTCTCGTTGGGCGGAATAATTCCAGGATTCCGATACATTCCTCGGTTCACAGTCGACTGACTTTATGAAAGCAACCGGTGAGCTAAGCAACCAGCGAGGAGCCGCGCAGCACCACAGCGACAGAAAGTCTCAAAACCGTTAACCCGAGTCGCGCTATCCTACGTTCGGAAAGAACAAAGAGGACAGCGGGGGAAAGGGAGAGAAAGAGAGAGGAAGAGAAGGAGACGCGGCTTCCTCGCTGGACTGGTTCACCGGTTGCGGTTGCACTAGCTGCGAATTCTAATTGCTCGCTTGCCTCGGAGAATCCAGTTTAGTCAACCTGCCGACGTTTCTACCGATTGAAACGCTCCGATGGGTTTTGCGGTTTCCAGAAAAATTTCTTCCCGCATCCCATCGCGCTGATTACCCGTCGACGTGACAAAGTTTTACGACAAATGGCTTATCATCTCGCGTTCCTATTTTTTTTTTACCCCTCTTCTCGAGCTCGAGATGCAAGTCCCGTCGAATCGGCCGTAATAAAAAATGTGTTTGACTTTCGCTCTACGTTTTGTTCTCGCACGGATCTCTCGCGGCTGGCGTAATTGCTCCGGAATTCTATATGTACGCTCTACGAAACGTAAAGGCAGGCAGAACTGTCGATTCTCGCGGCCGGAGTATAACGACGGTGATAAATCCCGAGGCACGTCTAGCTGCTTTTAACTATCGTTAACCATAACGTGACTGAAAAGTACATAACGGGCGGGTAATTATTTGCGGTTATGCGAATAACCGTGGGCCCGACTCCCGATGTGCAAGAAGCTCCCCTCGAGAACGAGATTGTTTCGCGAAATCTTCCGTCGTAAAATCCGCTCGTTCGCCGGACGACGAACTTAATGCGACTCAAAAGCATAATGTATAATCGCATAAACCGGAGTTAGGCTGTGCCGATCGGCTGTTCCCGTACTTAAACCATATCGCTTAGGAGAGACTGCCTTTCTCGAGCAATCGCTGCAGTCTGTTTATCCTGAAATTCCTGCAATTGTCCAAGTTACTTAATTTCGGGATATACGCGCGCGCAAAACTGTTCTCGAAACTCCGGGAAATTTCAGCTTCTTGTTTAGTCCAATTTTTCTGCAGAGACCGCAAGAACCACAATGGATTCGGAGTGGCGCGATGAGATTAAACTCTTCCGCTCCTTTTAGACCTGTCTCTCCCCTCCACCCTTTCCCCCCTGCGATATCGAACGATATATCGGAATTGTCAGGATACTCTATCCGCGGCGGATAGACCGGATTAAAGCGTTTCAGGCAAGGTTAGTCCTTGATTTTGCTACCGGTCCAGGCACCGTGGCACGCACAATGATCAGGATGACTTGCTGCGTAGATCGGTGATCGAGTGTCTCGCGAGATATCAGCTACTGCTCCGTCATCGTCCGTGCAATAATTCAAGGTCGCCGGAGTACAAAGTTAATATATCTTGCCACGTATCTACATTATATCACTATCTTTTTTTTTTCTTCGCTGATCCGGTCGACCGAAGGAGATCAACGACATTACGTCGCGCGAGGTCGATCGTCGTCTTTCTCTTTTCTTTCATGTCACTTTCGCTCTCCCTACCGTTCCCTTTCCACCATCCGGTTTGTTTGCGCGCTTTTATGAGCGCGTTATACGTCATGATTAATCGATCTTTCCTCGTCGCAAATGGATCTCTCTTCCAAGTAGTCATTGTACTCGGTCTCAGTTTACGTGTGCCGCGAGCGTTTGCAGCTCTCGATGCCCAATTGTAAATTGCGACTCGGAATGAACGTTCGAAATTCTTGACGCAGCTTGACAAGGCAGTTTGCATTTTTCTTCGATCCGCAATTCGCGCGGATACCTTTTAAACAAAAAGCGAGCCGTCGTCGACGCGCGCGCGCGAGAGGGAGAGAGAGAGAGAGAGAGAGCCGTGTTAGAGATAAAGATATTAAGCAACGGCATGCGTCGAGCTATAATTAACACGCGACGAGATATTAATGAAGACACGTACATTCGCTTTGATGAAATAAACGTCGTAATCGAGGACAAGGACGATAAAGGCAATAAAGAATAGCAACAAAGTTGTGCACAATGTCGGACGGCTAGGCGGTTTTTGATCCACCCTTAATTTTTCCCGATTTTTTTGCAATTCCTCGTCAGGAGCTGCTCTTCATGGCTGATCGACCGGGGTCTTTAGAGTCGGTCGGTCGAGTCTCCAACGGGCGGCACCCGCGTTTGATGTCGTGTGACGAATGTCCGCGTTGGACGCGCTCGCCTTCCTTCTCTTCCTTCTGCCCCCCCGTCCCGCTTCCCCGCCCGTTTCTATGCCCCTCTTTCTTTCGTACCCGCGCATTTCGTTCTCGCGCTCTCCCTTCCGCCCGTCCATTCTGCAATCCTTCCGTCGCGGTTCATCCCGCTTTCTCGTACAAGCGAGAATCCCGTATGACGGAGACTCGGCCGAGTCTCTCTCCCTTCAGGAGCGCCAACAGAAAATTGGAAACATCCGATAGGGCCCCGGCTACCGCCGCGGCCACGATAAAAAGGTACGTGCCTCCGCTCTCCGCGTCGGAACCGGCCCGCAAAATATGTCGATCCGTCGTGGATCCACGCGGAACAGTCACGCGGTCTCTCGGGCTCTATGCGCTTCGCAGGCCCGTAGATCTTTGTAATCTTGTATCTCTCCGGAGCCTGATGTTACGCCTCAATTCAAATTTTGCCTTGGTTGACTTTAGAAATTAATTATTTCCTCCATTAAATTCTCGCTTCTTAAATTCTCATTACACGGAGGATAAAAATAAAAATGCGATTACGAGCAAAGATGAATTTCTCAGATTCCGCGCGATCCCAGAACTTATTAGCTTGCAAGTATTTATTAATTATAATTAATGTAAACCTTTTCGACTAGTAACAATGTCGGGTGCGATGTTACGCTATTAAACGTTCCTCGTATGATCTTCATCGATTTATCCGTCGTTTCCACGTCAAATAATGTCTCCTTTACATTTGTCCTTCTGCTGGAAAATGGACACGTGTTTATCCTTACTTTTTTTCTCCGCTCCTTTCTGTCTGCTATATCCTACCGACAAACGAGAATCCCGTTTACACGAGAGGTTGGAGCAAGACCATCCCGAGTTCTCTCCGATGAACGACAGTAAATGTGCCCTCTCGTGCAGGTAATGGCGACAATTATCCGCGTCGGTGAACTCGGCATTAAAATCGAATCATAACAACCAGGCCTGACTGGCCGAAAAGTTATCTTTCTGATTCAGTGTGCTCTTCAAGATCCATAAATCCTTATTGAGCCTTCCTATATAAACCGCAAAGTATCCCACGTAATAACACTAGACACGCGCGTTCGGTTTCTATGATACTTTTATGGTTATCCTCGTTTCCGTTACATTTTTGAGGATATAAGTATTTCGAAATGGATCGAGGAATAAAAGGGAAAAGTCGGATAATTAATAAGAAATCATACATAGACGTGACATTGACAAATACTGCAGCTCTCATCGCGACAAGGCTTAAGAAATTTATGCCGTTTTATATAAAATTAATGTATATGTATGTTAAGACACGACCGAGGTGAGAAACGAGCGTCGTGAAAAATTTTAATAGCGTGCTATTGACACTTGACCTTTCCGCGCGGCACGCTAATAACTTAGTGGCGGATCTAATGAGCTTTTAATTATTCGCCTTGGATTCGTAAAAATTCATAACTTTTGTTCTCCTCGCGTCGATTTATCGTTGTGCCATTGCATTTATATCTATTGACGTGAAAAAAAATTTATGAGTTTTTTAAGGACGCACACATACGCTAGACGCGCGCGACGAAGAGGAAAAAAACCTCGACGTTTGCGATCAGATCGAAATGATCGTCCGCAGCCGGTTACAATGACATCGGCAAGGACATCGAGATATTACAACGCTACATTAGCGACGATTATCGTCGGCACCTCTTTTTTTTTCTCCTCCTTCCGAAAGACCGGTAGCTAGAGGTCAGTAGCCGGCACACCGTAATTATCGCCCCTAATTATCGATGCCTCGGGAGATAAGATCGAAGAAAGGGCTGCGGAGAGTGAAAGAGTCCTTCGAAAGGACTCGGCTGGCTATGCTGCCCCTTTTTCGCGTTGGCCAATAGGGTAACCGCGGCGTTCCGTGGTGGACCCTCTCAGAAATAAATCAATTAAGCCGATGCAGGCTCAAAAAAGGCAGCGTCATCGTCATCGATTTCGCTCCTGAATGCGTTGAAAATAATCGAGGTAGACTGCGGAAATTCCGCGGGCGACGTATTCGTCGGCGAGAGAGTTTAACGGAGAAAACGGTTGGTCGTCCCGTCGCGTTTGAGACGTTAATTACGATAATTATAGCGAATCGTGCTTTATTTGCGTTTGCTCCAACACTTCGCTTCTCTTCGATGCTCGATTATTATTTGAGACTTCGTGACGTTATCTGATAAAAACCTACTTGTAATCACTCGTGAACTCAGCACCTAATTTACAATCGTTTACATATCGCGCGTACAAGCTGTACTTGATAACGTTATGTTTTCTTGCGTCGATCACCGATCCTGCTAACGGTGCGAGACGGCGGAGAGCGTGGACCGTTCGACGACAGGTGATGCATGCCGTGATACGCCGGCAAGAAAGTGTGGCTTAATAGACGTTGAAGAATGAAATGGCGCAAGAAGTTCAATATTGGCTTCTTCATTATCGGCCTTCTCCAGTGCTAGATACCGCGTAAAAGCCATTTATATATATTATATATATATATATATATTTCCATTAGTTATTACCGATGATTACCGTACGAT
>VBVR01004504.1:0-14271 GCA_011638315.1 Tetramorium parvispinum
ATATATATATGCACGTTGTTACATCAATTTTTATATAAAAGATGATATATTTACACACACACCCATTCATATACACACACAAATATATGTTTATTAGACCTGGAATAAAACATTAGAGGAAATTGCGCAAAGATGGGCTAATCAATGTAACTTCAATCATGACAAGTGCAGAAATGTTGGTAAGTATCGATTTGTATAATTATGTTTAGAATTGTAAATTAAATGTATAATCGACTGATCCATGCTAACAAATAATGCATGTTATTACAGAGAGATATGCAGTTGGTCAGAACATAGCAGAATCATACTCTTCAGGAGAAAATACATCCCCTGTGGAAAGTTTTGTTAAAATGTGGTACGAAGAAGTAACTCAGTTTAATAACAGTAAAGTTTCCCGTTACGAGTACGTATCTCTCTAATATATTAAATATTCTAATCACATATAGATTTTACACATACTAAATAAATATGCTAAAATATAAATTCATTCTTTAAATCGCATCAAGACTTTTATATGTAAAAGACGTACATCTCTATACGTACATATATAAAAATAATTGCGTATAAATAATGTTACATATAATATTACATATAATATGTACAATATGTACATACAATAATATTGAATAAAATATCTCTGATGATGAACTTAACATACTTTTTATTATAACATACTTTTTAATATGTCTATAAAATAATTTATTTGTAGATTTGAAACCAGTACAGGCCACTATACTCAAGTAGTCTGGGCTGAAACAACAGAAATAGGTTGCGGACTAATAAAGTATAAGAAAGAAAACGGTTGGAACGCCAAATATCTAGTTTGCAATTATGGTCCAAGTGGAAATTGGCTCAATCAAAAAATATATGAACGCAAATAGTAAATCCGAAGAGAATTAAAGATGTAATATAAAAAAAGTGGAAAAGTAAATAAGAGTTGCAATATGTCTTGTCAATAAAAACAGACAGTTGCAACTGTTATAATAATATTAATTAAAAGCAAAATAATATTTTCTTTTTCTCTCCTGCACTCCTCTCTCTTATTTTTTCTCTCTTTCTCTCTCTTTTTAAAGTTTAATATCAAATTTTCCTATAACATTTTCTTCTTAAACGTAACGCTCCTTCTAATACAAAACGAAAATTAATAATGCATGTAATTTTTGTTGTTCGAATATATCTAAAAATAAAGATCTGCAATGAATAAAATAATGTGAATTTTTTTAACCATTAAGATTAATTTCAATTACATATATTTGTTGAAAATAACTGTTTTTTAATATTAATTTTATTTTCCTGTATTTTGAAAGATTAAAGCAAGGTAATTTAAAAAAAGTTATAAAATATTTCATATTTAATACTGTAATTCTAAGCAAATCTATGAATCAATCGTAAAATCATCGTAAAATCGTAAAGTCGTAGCTTACGAAGCGATCGTAAAAAGCTGAGCATAAAGTATGACATACAGTATGCATTGAATTGAAGATCTACTCATAAGTTCTTATGAATCTTACGAAAACAGGTTACAAGTTTTACGATTTTGTTTAGAGTTGCAGTATAAATGTCAAAACATATGAAATATATATAGTGAAGTAAATTTTTTTTGTTTAATCTCTTTTCGTACAAAAGCGTATCTTTTATGCATATTTTTTAAATTTTATTTGACAAAATGTGTTCAATTTCTTGAAATTGATATCTTTGTAAAGTATTGATCCATGCATTTATTGCAATTAATAAAACTTTTTAAACATTAATTAATTAAATATATTAATTAATTAAATTAATTAATTAATGTAGGATAATTTATAACTTTTTAAAATTAATAATAAGATAAATCATAATTTTAGAATTGTGCAATATAAATTAATAATATCGTTTCAAAAATAAAAGTCTAAAAAAGATTGACATATATGTTTATTTCTATCACGAACAATCATGATAGAAATGTAAAATAAAGCAATAAAAAAAACAAAGAGTAGGAAATCGTATTAAAAGTACTGTTAAAAATAATGTCATTGATGACGTTATCAAACGATAACACATAGTATATAAATTAAAGTTTCCATTTCCGCTCAAAGTAAAATTTATTATTATCGGTTGCAACTACTAACACAATAGTCATTCAAGGAATAGAAAAATTCAAATAGAAAAAATATCATGGAAAATATTTTTAGTATATTATGTCTTGTTATGGTAGTAGGAAGATTTGCTAGTGTATCTGCAACAGATTTTTGCAATCTAAAATCGTGCAAAAGATTCAATAAAGTTCATACGATGTGCAAATACACTGTAAGTATAATAATTATATATATTATATAGATTTTTTCTCCTAATTTAATAAAAATCTGTAATACGTGAATATATTATAATTAAAATTTCATTTCTCTAAAAGATGTTAGTAGCAAAATATTTAATAAAGATTTCATTTATATATAGTTAATTCTAAAATGTCACATTACAGTCACCACAACCATCAGCACGTTGCGCGGACTGGTCTAAACAAGGTCTTAGTGACAGCGAGAAAAAGATCATAGTGGATAAACATAATGAACTAAGACAGAAAGTTGCGTCGGGTAATGAAAAGAGAGGAAGTCCAGGTCCACAACCTCCAGCAGTTAGCATGCCGAATTTGGTAAGACATACTATATAATATATTTAATTAAAATAAATACATAATATATAATATAATAAGTTAAAATCGGAAAAACACTAAGCGCTTATATTTACTCCGTACGATATATTTTTCAAGTTCTTTGAAAAGAACGATAAATATCAAGTTTATGAATTAATTTGAACATATTTTGAATTAACTGCAACAATTTTGATTTAAAAATGTAATTGTCTGTTTTCTGAAATTAAAACATTCATATATAAAATAAAACATACATAAAATAAAAAGTCTCATACTAATTGTTAGCATTATAAACGGTAAAATTTAACAAATTTAATCTTACAATTAATTAAAAAGTATGAACTATGATATTAAATATATAAATATACAAAATCTGTCTTTAAATAATATACCTATATTCATGATAAAAATAATTTAGAATTTAATAAAATAAAATAAAATTTTATTTAATGTTATATGTCGTGTAATGACTCTCAAAAAGAATGCAAGAAATACAAACATAAATATATAACATATAAAAATTTAACACAAAATTTATATATTTAAATTTAAATATATAAATATTTAAAAAATAAGATAATATACACATAAAATATAAGAACACACATATATGATATAATGACAAATAAAATTGTAAATGGAATTTTGATCTAAATTTCGATCTTAGCGTATCTTTACACACACACACACACGCGCGCGCGCGCGCATATATATATATGTATGTAACAAACACATATACATTTTATTAGCATTGGGATAACGAATTAGAACAAATTGCGCAAAGATGGGCTAGTCAGTGTAACTTCAATCATGACAGCTGCAGAAGTGTAGGTAAGTAATTATTTATAAGATACGGTTATGAATTGTATATGTATATATATATATATATATATATATCTGTGACATCTTATTTATTAATAAACCTGTGCATATCATTATAGATAGATTCCAGGTTGGTCAGAACATAGCTATACGAATGTCTACGGGTAACAGCCCACCACAGCTTAAAAAAGTGGTTCAATCATGGTATGACGAAGTAAAGAAATTTGATAATCGTCTAGTCTCCAAATATCAGTAAGTATCTCGATCAAATATTAAATGTTCCAATGACGTATCTAAATTTTATAAACATATATATACAATTGTGGTAAATATGTACATTAGAGCATAAATTATTTTTTTATCGTACTAAGGCCCGGATGCACCAACGTTATTTTGGCTTTAAGCGAGACTTAAACATGTGTTTATTTTCATCTTTCTTTCTAAATAAATAAAGACACACATCTCATTCAAAACCGAAATAACGTTGGTGCAATCGAGCCTAAGAGCTTTAAATGTAAAGGAAATATTTAAAAGATATTTGTACAGAAATATTATTACAAAATAGTATTATTTCGAGTAACATGCAAAGCATATTTATAGATTTATGTCTTAACATATTTTTTAATAAAATATAAATCAATTTGCAGATTCAGTATGGCTACAGGCCATTATACTCAAGTAGTCTGGGCTAAAACAACACTAATCGGTTGCGGACGAATGACATATAAGGAACAGGGCTGGATTAAGCATTTCATAGTTTGCAATTATGGCCCAGCTGGAAATTTCATCGGTCAGAAAATGTATGAAATTCGAAAATAAAAGATTTCAATGCAAATTTATAAAACAGTGACACGAAGGAAAATAAGAAAGACAAATATAAAATATGTTTTATCGATACAATAGAATAACTATAATTTTTAATGAAAAGAAAGATCTTAATATTTTCTTTCTATATATTTACCTATCTAACTTCAATATTGTTCAATATGAATTTTTTCTTCAGTTGAAAAACATATTATAATACAGAATGTAACAATATTTAAAGTTCTGTTATCATAAATTTAAAAATAAAGAAAATGTGAAATAAATAATATAGAAATATTTCTTTAACTCTTAAAGTTCCTCATATGCTTTACTCAAGTATTGTGTAAATATTAAGAAACATATATCTACAAATAACGTGTAAATATCTACAGATTTTATATGTTAATTTGTAATGTTTATTAAAATCTGTTATTGAATACTATATTACTCAAAATTTCATATTTTGCAGTAAAATATCTTTTTCTTAATTTTTCATACAAAGTAATTTAAATTAAAATAATTTGAAATTTATATAAAAGATTTATAACCAAAATTCGAATTTGTTATATAAAACAAACTCATTCTTCAATTCTATGGTCTGTAAAACTCCTGTCTGAAAATCAAAATAATAAAACTTTGGAATTTTTGTAAAAAAATAATGTACTTTATCTCTTAAATTATAATCTTTTTTAAAATAATTTAACAAAATCATTTTAATTTATTTTTTCCAAATTTAGCTTTTAAGCTAAAAAACTATTTATAATAATAATAATATAATAAAATTAAAAAATGATTAATAATTACATGATTTAGTGAGTTCCATACATATTAATTCATCAAACTTATCAAAACATTGTTTTCTTAAGATTCATGTAAACTTATCAAAACATTCCATATACATATATTTATTCAGATAAATTTATCAAAAAATAATTTGTTTTAAAATAAGGATATATCAGTAATTTCATTATCACAGATTTTTATAACTTTTTTTATTGTATTTTCATAGCAAAGATAAGGTTTTAGTAAGAACTAATAAATCAGTAATTCACACCTTTCAAGAATTGAAATTATCATTCTATTGTATATGCTTATTGAAATTAATAAAAATATTTTAATTATTAATTAATATGTACTTAAATTATAAATTAAAATGTACTTATCGTATAGAATTAATTATAAAATTGTTCATAAATTTTGCAATTTTATTACTGACGATATCGTGAATGAAGGTCAAAAATGAAGATTACACCTATTCGAAATTACATATTTTTGTCACGATCAACTGTAAAATAAAATCAAAATAATAAAATACAAATAAAGCACGCATAAATGTTAAAAAATAATATTGTTAAAAAATAATATTAAAGAATTAATAATAACGATAACGTTATCAAATGATAACATATAGAGTATGAATTTTCGTTTTCCATTCAAAGTTGAATTCTTTCAATTTTGCAAATTTGCAAGAAGTTGTATTTAGCCATTCGAAAAGTTAAAAAAGATCAAATTAAAAATCATGAGAATAATTTTCAATGTGTTATATCTTACTATAGTAGTAGAAAATTTTGCTGGTACACATGCGACAGACTATTGCAATCTAAAATCATGTAAAGAAATCAAATATTTTCATACAATTTTTTCGAATTTTTTAGGACAATAATCTTGTCTAAGAGTTTTGCAGATATAATATAACTGCTTTTAATGTTTCCCCATAAAATGTCCCTTAATCTGCTCGAATTGCATTCTGATCCGACAGCCTCTTGATTAACGGATTACATTACTCGCACCTTCTTCCGTTTACAAACTACTCATCCCTGCGGGCAGTCCAGCCTGCCGTGGCGATCCTCCTGCGAGCGATCTTTAGCCTTCAGGTGCGCGCAACGAGAAACGTCAGCGCGTATTCATCGGTCTCTGAATTGCGAATGGATACCGAGCGATATATAATCCATATATCAGAAAGTCAGCGGCGCCCCGGGTGTGCCCCGTGGCTTCCCGGTGAGCGCGAGAACACACTCGTCTTTGCGCGCGCACACACGTACGAGGGCATGTGAGAGATCCCTCGAAGAAGAGAAGCGATATCTCGCGTAAGGGCAGGAGGGAAGGTGGACTCGGCTATTAGGGGCTCTAAGCGCTTTTTAAAACCGGATTCCGGGAGGAACGTATCGAGTGTCGGACGCGCAACAATGACGCGGGCAAACATTCCGATATACAGGCCCACCCGCGGCGTCCATCGCTGCACAAAGAACGCAAGATCTGCGACATGGACATACGGCGCAACATGCAGCCGTAATGTTTGGACGCGCGTAGAAGGCGAGATGAATAAACAGGGACGGCGAAAGCGGAAGAATTTGTATACGCTGACAGCGATTTCCTCGGAGCGACAGCTATTAGGAGCATATTTGAAGCATTGTAAATTCGTTGCAAGTTCAGGTAGTGAGACGTAAATGTTATTCGCGATTGTTACAACCGAATGCTATATGATGCGCATAAATATACATATATTATGGTAA
Source organism: Tetramorium parvispinum (assembly GCA_011638315.1). Lineage (NCBI taxonomy): Eukaryota > Metazoa > Arthropoda > Insecta > Hymenoptera > Formicidae > Tetramorium > Tetramorium parvispinum. The sequence continues at coordinate 6,769 of VBVR01004504.1, forward strand.
ATTCGCTCAACGAATGAAAGAAAAAGTAGAAATAAAATCTGTCAAAAATCTGTTAAATATTTTAATTTAAAAACAATTTTAACTTTAATGTGATGGATCACGTAGTCAAGTTACTAAACTGCGTGAAAGAAGTTACTATTCGAATAAATTTAAACCATAAGTTTTGCGTGCTTATAAATTTTTCATCTTTTTCTGAAGAAAATGAAGATTTGATGCGGAATAATCCATTTGCTTTGTCGACAAATACATAAGTAGAAAGTGACAAATGATATCGCAACTATTTGGCGGGCGTAGTTGACTTTGGTAATAATAGATTATCGGTGTAACCTGAGAGATTAGGGTAGGCTTTTCTCGGGATGTAATCCGGGGCATTCAAGTAATCGTTTAACCCAAAGTTACCCTTCGGTTATGGATTTGGAACAGGCAAGCCACCTACCGATCTGCAGGGGACAATAAAAAGAAGAACAAGGAAGAAATCATAAAGCGCATTATTTAAAGAATAACTTAAGATCCTTTTTAATTTTTTTTCTTTTTAATTTAAAAACTCCAAGAAAAGTTCTTAATGGGAAAATGTTTGAAAGGATGAAACTTGACTGGTCATTGGAGAGAAAGAGGAACTTTTAGAAGAGAAGAAAAGAGAACAAAGTTTCGTATCTTCGGAAAAGAACGGCGAAAGTCAGTATAGTGGATGAAGTGGGACAGAGAGAGGGAAGAAAGGTTCGGTGCTCTAGAGAAAGAGCCGTAGAGGGCTAGCGATCATATATCTGAAGGACGGTAGGGGGGTGTCAACGAGCCCGACGAAGTCCCAGCGGGGTTTCCGCTACCCGAATTGCTACCGGGACTCCCCGTGTGAGAATCTGATACACTTAACGCTAAGCTACCGCAGCAGCTCCCGGATTATCCAGTTCTGTCGGTTGTGATCGTATCCGTGTCACGTCCCGTATAGAAGCTAACACATTCGCGTGCTGCGATCATAATCCGCTTCACATCTAAAGTTCAATAAAATACGCTATTGACGTGTATTTAATTGCAATTAATCTAAACTGGAAAGAAAGTTGACAATGCCGACATATTGATAATTTGTCGACTAACCTGAAATGATTAAAAGAGAGAGATTAGCGAACGTTACACAATTAACAAAACGTTAATCTTCCAGACTATGTTACGTTTGCTTGAAGTTAATAGAGTACTTAATTGTATATTAAATTGTATATATAATATAAACATTTATAAATTGAGAAAATATATGTTTTACATAATTCTAATCTGTATAAAAACACAGAACTACTAAATAATGTACATAATTGCGCTATATAAGAAAAATACCTAACGTCATTTATTTTTAGGAATATATGTACAAGAAAACAATCTTTGTACCACCTGTTAAACAATTGTAAAGTAAAAAAAAGCGACGCAAATTGAAATTAAATATATAATAGATTTCTGAAGAAATTAACAACATCCTTTTTTTAATTCTTCGATTCGACGAATGAGCATATTATCCTTTCATACTTCCCTCGGAATCACAGATTCATACGCAACCGCGAAACATCCCATAAAAACGTATTGTAATGAAAAAAAAAGGCGGAAAAAGAGCACAGACACAGAGATGCGTGTGCGTTACCGAGGGCGAAAGGGCGCAACCCACCGTTCTTCCCCCTACGTCCTTTACAGAGCGTCGCCTAAACGAGCAAGGGGATTCTCTATTACACGAGGGGTTGCAATCGGCACGGCTGGTGACGCCATCTTGAATTTAATCGCCGGGAAAATGGTGGTAGTTCCGAGGTAACGTTGACAGAATATCGTTGCCTGATTTAAATAACTGATTTAAAATATGTGCCCATATTTTTATGAGAAATGGTTGAGAAAATATTATCAGGAAAATATTGCAATTTCAGATAATAATAACATTAATAAAAACGTGCACACACACACACACACACACAATGTAGTCAATATAATACTACTATAAAATCAAATAATGTTATAATTATAAAAATATAATAAAAAGGCAACATAAATTGAAAATTATTGCAATTCAAGTATTCCATTGTTGCAATAATAAAATAGATAGTACTGATTTTTTAATAATAAAATCAATATATTTATTTTATGACTGTATTTCAATTAGAGTCGTTTTAAAAAATTTAAGAATAATTATTACGTTAAAATAGAGAAATATATATTAAATGAATTAAACGCTATCGATTTATAAATATTTATTTCAACAATAAATCCCTTAAATTTATAACAAATATAAAAGTAATAAATATATATAAAATATACATTTCTCAGTCTTTGAATATTTACACCTAACATACCACAATTTTATATACGTTTTACATAGATGTATATACACTTAATATATTACCATTATCAAAATATATCTTATACATTTAACCTACTAAAGGCATATAATAAAGAACTATACGAGTACCATTTGTTTCAATTATTTGTGCAAAACAAGGTAAAAAAGAGGATCTGAAAGACCTGAAAAACCTTATGGAAACACTGAAGAAATTAAGGCTATTTTGGCAAATTCTCCCTAGAGAATTCTTTAGAGAATTTTGGAATCACAATCAATAAAACATTAACACCCAAGATGACTGTTAAAATTTGCTGAAAGAATATGATACTAAAAGAAAAGATTATTTATATTATATTACATAAATATATACATTATGTACTATATATTACATATAAATATATAAAATATTATGAAAAAGAGAGACATTATGTGTATAAAGATAAAAAGAAAAGTATGTGGAAACAGAAAATTTGTAGAATGAAAAGAAATAGAAATAGATTATTCTACGTTAAATTAGTTGTAAGTTAGACAAATTGCGAATAAAACTGTAAGTTAGGATAAGTTAGATAAATAGAAATAAGTAGAAATAAACAAATATATGAAACAAAAATCTTGTAACTAATTGGTAAATTACACAATAAAGGCTGCACATACATATATATTATATTACATGAGTATTTATATTGTTTTACTTTAAATTGGATGCAAATTCATATTTTAAGATGAAAATGAATGATGAACGCTAAATTAACTTTACGCTGTACGGTAATATCGCGATAACAAAGATGTTATCCGATAGTATACTGCGTATACTTGACGCGAAACATTACTATGTCTTTTAATTACACTGTAAAATACGTAAATTACTTATTCTTACTTGTATCTACATTCGCAACTTATCTAACTTATAACGTTGCAAAATATTCGATTTCTTGCATCGTATTCTTTTTCCTTTCCTTTCGCATGATAAATTTATCACAACAAATTCGCGAGATATCAGGTTCATAATACATGGTCTTATTAAAATTAATGCAACTTCCTTTGAAACTCTTGTCGAAAATCTTTAAGATCAAGTTATCAAGAGGTAGTTCATACTTTATTGTAAATATTACGAAAATTAAATTTGTTTATTATCTAAGTGATGGGATGACGCGTGGCTCCGTGCTAACACGAGTGATTGATAACGGAAAGTCTTGGGTTCAAATCCCAATGGCTCCTCATCCCGTATATATTCCATTTTAATTCGAATGCCTACTGATCGGAGACCGATTCTTCTTCTGGAGAACCGGGCTTCCATAATCAGTAGGCTGGAGAAAGGGAGGCACAATGGACTCAATCTACGTCTAAGTGCCACAGACAGTCTCGCAGAGGACCGTCCCCTTAGCATTATCATTACTATTATTATTGTCAAAGTGATCGTTGTACTTGATTCTCTATCGAAAATCCGACGTCAGATCTGATAGAGATATGGCGAAAGCTCGGTAGTTTGTTGAAACGGGTAACTTAGAGAAGCGATCATGCCTAATGCCGCTGTTGAAACGCGATACGAATCGCGTACCTCATGAGTCCTCATATGCTTCTTGAGGTGGTCTTTGCGTCCGAACCGTTTCTTGCAAAAGACACAGGAGTAAGGCCGAACACCAGTGTGAATTCGTTTATGCCGCGTCAGTTCCTCGTTTCTAGTGAACCGTTTTCCACAGGTCTCGACATCGCATTTGAATGGTCTCTCACCTGTAGAAATGAAAATCCTGCATGCACACATTCTTGCAGATTATGTCTCAACATTCATTTATTTTTGCCCGCTACAATTTATTCGGATTTTATGAAAATGATATTCATTTAAAAATAATTCTCGATAACATTTTTCTCAAGTGAAAATTGAAAGGATAACCATATCGATATTTGCGTACAAATTTACTATACGAAACGATCGTTTCAACAATTAGCCAGGATTAAAATATAGATACAACCGCAGAAATTTTTCGAATGATACATCACTCTTCAAAAATATCTGCGATTCTTTTAAATGTGTATGTTATTTTTGTAGGAATCACAGAAATTTTATAAAGTAAGTAGATATTAAAAAAAGATAGAAAAAGAGATAAAAGTTTCCGCTGCTATTAATATCTCTCCAGCGACAATTATATAAAAATATATATTAAAATTTTGCAATAACAAGTTTTAGAAGAATTTTCGTACATCTGGTTTTTATTTTTAACTTTATATTTAAAAAATATAATTTGTATTTCTTTAATATAATTTCATAAAATAAGATAAAGAGGCTAAATACCAGACTAAATTTAAAGATTTTGTTCAGCAAAATATCATTATATAAAAAACAAGACAATTTAGAAATGTTTAAAAATTCTTTATGAGATGTTTTCACTGATTACTTTTTTTACTCACATCAAACGTTATATAAATATATAAATTATATTACATACTAAATAACTAACCAGTGTGTATGCGAATATGTCCGGTAAGCTGACCGCCGTTACTAAATGCCATGCTGCAATGTGGGCAACTGTGTTTCTTCGGGCGCAACTTCTTCATCTCTTTAGCGACAGCATCCTGCCGATGCACCATTTGCACTGCTTCTTCCACGGAATGACTATAAAGGTTTAACGGAAAGATTCCGGGATAGATGCCGGACTGAAATCCAGGATGTATTCCAGCATAGACACCAGGATGTATCCTGGGAATGTCGGGAATGCGCTCGGAGCTAACAGTCCACGGTCCCGCGACGTCTGAATTCGCGACCGTCATCGGATAAGCCTCGACGATCGAGGCAAAATCCTCCGATGGTCGAAATTCTCTAAGCGTCGAGAGATAATTCGGCGAAGCAACGTCACGAGAACCGTCCGAATCCCGAGTGGGAATCACGTGCGACACGGGAACTATTGAATCCACTGGTTTCTGCGGACGAAAGGCACGTGAGTTGTGTCTCGTATCTTGATCGAAGATTTCTTCCTCGTCTTTAAGGGTTGGCGTGATTCTGGTCGCTATGTCGTTGAAGGACTCGCTATCCCGTTTCCGCGTACGACGAAAACCGGTTAACGACGTTGAGGCCGCCGTTCCTTCATCCAAGACACTGCCATCGTCAGACGTTTCAGCGGTGCCCGTCAAAGTTGTCGATGTCGTTGAGGACACGACTTGTTCGTCATCTTCCTGTCTGCTGCATGACATGTGGAGTGCATTGTCAACGATGACGATTCCGGAAGCTTCGTCTGTTGTCTTTAGGTCGTTCCACGGTCGAAATAAGCCCATGGCCTTTGGCTTGGACATCTTGGGAGGAACCAATGTTAATGTTGAACACTTTACTTTCTCTGTCACGTAAGACTGCGTCGCACACGACAGTCAACACGACAGTAAGAACTGTTCCAAGGTAACTGAATACAAATCCACCCCGATCTTATACTTATAGAAATATTTCCCCCTGCCAATGGCCTTTTGGGGGTCGAGCCAATCCACTTTAGGGAGGGATCGTCCTTCGTAAAGCATCGGCTGCAGCAGGATAAAAGCGTGGACGCCGTTGGCAGTAGGGCCGTAGGTGGGTTTAGAGGGGCCTGTCGAGGGCTCGATGCGAGATACGCAGCCCCTTTGTAGAGAATTAATCGGTCGCTGCGGCCACGAGGCTCTCGCCCCTTTTGTCGCGAGGGAGCACGAGTGCAGGCAGGAGAGAGGGGAGAGATATGGAACGATCAGCGTGGAAAGTCAGCGCGGATAGAGAGGCAGAGAGAGCCGATGCAGAACCGATACAAACGGACGATATCGAAGGGTCGTGAGGCCTACCTCGTGGGCCCACCCCGTTCGCTCGAGCATGTCGCTTTCTTCGAACTATTCCGACGAGGCACGCCCGTGACACGAAATTTCACATCGACGCCGATTGTTATTGGTCGCAGAAGGGTTGCAATTCCCGATGGTTCTCGCAAAAGCGTGGGAGATGTTGCCATGAAATTATTCGATCGATGTTAATTCAATTATCGCCATTTTTCATTGTCACCATTTTTAATAACATATATACTATTTCTTCATCATATGATATAATAAATAAAATTTTGTACGTGATTTTTATTCGTGCCATTTAGAACTAAGTATTTCTAATATTAATAATTTTTAAAAAAATATAATAAAGTAATTTTTACTTAGATTGTATGATATAGATTAAATGTATTGAAATGTTTATGGAAATATGTTTGCAGATATTTATATTTCGTTTGCAGTTATATTTAAATAATTAATGTATTTTGTTATTTTCGAAATCTCTCGATCTGGAATACATATTAGCACTTGCGAAATAAATATAAATTTCTGAAAGATGTTTATGAAATTAAAAGAAAGTTTATATAGAAACAAAATTTTTCGAGTTTCCCTTTACCTATTTTTTACGAAAAAAACACATGCAAGCATCGCCCTTTATATTTTTTTGTGACAAAATGCCTTTGTGAAAAAATTGTCTCCTTCCCTTTTTATCTAATTTTATTATAATATACTTCGAATATCTTGTATTATAAATGTAAATATAGAATATAACGGCAGATTTACTGTAAAAGCCGAGTAGAATCTATTGACAGAATTCGAGTTTAATACAGCTGTTTTATTGCAATATTCCATTCGTATCTGCTGGCAATCGACATACTGCTAGTATATTTTACTGAATGGTATATCAATTATATACAACAAGAATCTTTGAGGATGGTGCTTCGCAAAAACATTGTCATTGATTTATTGTAACATTTGGAGAGACAAAGAAAATGACAGAGACGACTCTGTCACCTCAGTAACAGATAGCCACCCCCATCTATGTCGCCTCCCTTCCAACCCTCCTCTCAATCTCGACTGTTTCGCTTCTACCAACCGTGACAATGTTCTTCTGTCAAAACGACGTTACTATAAAACCAGTTAGGGCTATTGATACTTTTGACTCTGCCTTTCATCGCTTTTCGTCACACGTTTTGCAAAAATCCTATCAACTTTGCGCAATCATATAAGCTTCGTGATATCATATGTATCACACAATTTTAATAGTATTAATAAATTCTAATAGTAAGTGCTTTTTATATACACATGGATAATATATAAAATATAAAAATATAAAATAATATACACATAAAAATTTAAAATTAAAATTTAAAATATATAAAATATAAAATAATAATATATTTCTAAAAGAAAATTTCTTTTTCTTTTAGAAC
>VBVR01004505.1:0-14291 GCA_011638315.1 Tetramorium parvispinum
GATAAAACTCCCACGCCTCTCGCCGTTTCTCCCTCTTAATAAAGCCTTATAGGCATAAGCGACTTTGTATAATTCGTTTGTCGAGTATATATATATATAGTAACATAAAATGTTTTTATTATTAATATAATTGCTCAGTTTGAAGTAATTAAAAGATATTACAATATATTTATATTAACAAAAATATAAATAAAAATATTCACATTATTGAATTATATATTGAATTAAATAATATGTTTCTCATTTATCTTATAATATCAAATGTTGATAATTAAAATGTTTGAAAAAGCGTTTAATAATACAGCATTTAATTACTTCGCAGACTGTGGATAATTTTTAAAGATTTTGAAATATGAATGAAAATATGAATTTGTATAATACTCGCCAGCCATTTAAGATTTAACCTTGAACGTTCTACCTTATTCCACCAGTTTTTCAAAAATTCAAAAGTAAATATAATATTATTTGGAAGCGCAATTAAAAAAATATTGTAAAAAGAGAAGTTTTAGGTTATGCCATGTGTAAAGATTATTTAAACTTTTACAAAGCGTTTATGTCGTTGTATATTTGATACGATGACTCTGATATCACGCATGAATATAAAATCAGCAACTCATTTTTAGATAGAGCCCTTATTGGAAAACATTAACAGTCATGAGCTTCGTGTTGATCGGTAGTTAACATATGCTTATCCCACAAGTTTTTTTATCAACTCGATGTTCACTTCTGGACTTGTACCGACACACACATTTAAGTTTTTATTTTATAACTCCCTGAATTCACGCGATGATAATTAATATAAATATCTTACTTGCGTGCGATGCGGCAAATTTACCAGTTCGATCGGGATTATGCAACTCTCATTGTCGCAAGACTTTAATGATATTAGGTAGACTTGTATGCACAATGGCGTATAATACAAGAGCGATATGATAAACTTCATATCTTTCATAAATTTTATATGTTTGATATTCAGATACATTTTTTATTTATGCAGTTGAAATCGTTACATAATCGTTGATAAAAAATATGATTTTTGCAACTAAAAATGTCCAAAAGTCTTACAAAAGTACGCTATCATATGTCTATAATGTAGTAGTTGATTTTAACAATTGATGGTTGTGGCAATAGAAGAAAGGATCTCTAGACGTGACGAATCCACCAGTTACCTAAGAGTGATAAAACATTTACACGATTAAGACGCGGGTATTATAAAATATAAAAGCAAGAGACTCTTAAATAAGTTTAAGAAGATTGTTGATTTTACACAATAAAAAATACTGATTGTTTAAAATCTACTTTCATTGTGCAAAACGCAACGAATCGAAGTCGATAAAACGAGAACGATCATGCGACAGATATTAAAAATAATATAGACTTTTTATTGAAATACAGTATAAAATTGCCCACTGAAACACGGCCAATATATTTGGACATGAAATATACAATATATTTTCACATTCCATTGATTACACTTATCTAAAATCGCATAATATCGGTAACATTGTCACGACTCTCAGGTTGGATAACGCTTACTTATACTGGCACTTATAAACGGGTGGATTTTTAAATATAAATAAGGTAACTCCGAGTATATCACAAATTTTGTCACATAGCTTATCTCGCGAGATATTGTAAAAAAAAAACGATACAATAACATATGTAATTTTGGACTGTATCTATGTTGCACAATGGTAACAAGTTACAAAAATTGCTAACAAATATATAACATAACATTTGGTGGGTACTATTAATTCTACAGACGAGATAATATTATATTGATTATACCTGTGCTTCGTGTGAGGAAGCTATAATATTATCTCGAAATTAGATTGCATTACAATGTCTAAATACCTATCTAAATAGAACAACGAATCCGCATAATAACATCAAGGCACATCACTGATATTCTGCGGTACAAGAATAACGAGTATACATTATATTTGCAATATTATGTATTACATATATATATATATATATATATATATGTATTTTACACATCTACCTTAATATTGACATAATTCGTTGTATAGAGTGTGTAGATCGTGCGCCTTAAATATTAATATCTAAATAATCTACATTTAACAGAGATGTACTTCACATTTTATCTAGGTTCGAACAAAACATAAATTCGGATTTATCGCAGTATCGTATGCTTATCATTGTAAAGTTTTTTTTGTACCTTTTCTTTCGTCTTTCCGTTTACATTCAATTACGGCGCGATAATTGTATATTTTGGCACAGATAATATAAAATAGTTTTTAGTTGTCTATAAAATAATTTGTTATTATTTACAATTTGTGATCGAGGTAATTTCGGTTTCAATATTGCAATGAATTAACAGAATAGCCGAATCAAGGCAAAATTTACAACCGAATTTGTAATTCCTTGTGATTAATTGTATTTTAATTGTATTTCTGTAAAAATAATCTATTGAATCGAGACAAAAAGATAACTAAAAACTCCTCTACATAATTGACGCGCACGATTTCGTCAGTCTTAACATACAAACTGATATTTTATAAAGACAATAATATCATTCATTATATGGAATGTAACGATCACGATGAGTCTATTATTCGCAATGCGAATAAGATCTTTGTTAAAAACCAAAAAGTCAAAAACAGAAAAAGAAATATTGAGTGTTTTCTTGTAAAGAAATACATGATTTATGCAATGAATATAATAATATTTCTTCGCTCTAAGAAGTATTCTATGTATTTCTTCATTTGTTTTGGTATTTCAGTATGAGACACATGTTTAAATATTTCCATCTTTATCAAAACGAGTATGCGATAAAAAAATTAGATGTTATTTTTAGATTCAGAAATATATTGTTATCAAAGTAGGAATATTGATTAAAGTTAGAATTTTTTTTTTATGTAAATAGCATGAAATAAGAAATCATTTGCTAACGCGACGTGCTAATTCGTATATATATATACGTTAAAAATTTTGTTTTTACTGATTTTTTATAATTTTTTTTACAGATCATAGATTAATATACATACGTGTGCATATAAAAAAATTTTTATCTACATGTTTTATGATTATGCACACACATAAAACATTCTATCGATGTGCATTATTCTTTTATTCCACTAAGATATATTTTAGGATAATGCGCTCATCTGTTACAGTGGAGTTGAGACACATAAAAAAATTACTTTGCAAACGTCTTAGCAGCCTTTTTTTGTGTCAAAATTGCTCCACGGTTGCACATTTCTCCCATCGTTATTCCAGATACGAAGTTCCCCCTAGAGATACATTCAGTAGAGTTTCGCGTATAAACGGCGATCCCCTCTAACGTTGGCATCTTCATTGCTGCTCGTATTATCCATATACACCATTTCCGTCTTCTTGTCTGGCGATTCGTCTACTGTTTTTTCTGACACTGGTTCCTGTAGAATTGTGCGTGTCAGTTAGGAAATGAAAAAAATGTCTTCCAAAATATTCTTCTTTCAGCCGCGAGAAGAATTTAAAAAGTTTTATGAATCGTATACGTACCGTTGGAGGTACACGTCGTTTCTTCTTGAAATATAGGAACACTACGGTACCAATTAAACCTAATCCGATGATTATCATAATTATGCCGATACTTAGCATCACAGTTGGAAATGCTAGCAATTTACTTAAACTAGACGCCATCTCCTCGTTGACTTGTACTTTTATCTCGAACCAAAACATTGGCATGTAGAGCTTAGGTACATTATTGAAGAGCCTGAAATAGAGCAATTCTTTTCATTTATTTGCAGTTAATTGTAAATGAGATCATTGTGAAAATATGTATTAATTTGATTACGTATTCTTTTCCTAGCAAATTGCTTTAATCGTTTAATCATTATGTACTTACGTTACAGTCTCCGATGGCTGTATAAAGAGATTAATTTGAAATCTAGCTGTTACGTCTAGAGGAATTCCCGTCATCTGAAATATCAAGCATACTTTGCAGAAAACTAAACATATTTGTTAAATGCCTAAGTGCTGTACCGTGTAACACGAAGCTATTCGAATAATGCCAACACGATTGCCTTCTCAATAGCGCGTATTATCGTGGCAGTGCCACATCCTCCGTGCTCGATAGGCCGGATGAAAGGCGATAGTAAAATTAGTATCTTGGCAGTAGTGCACGGGGTTGACTGACCGCCGTTATTTCTATCGCGGCGGATTTATCATTCGCGCTCTAAAAACGATTCGCGTTAGATTGCCACTCACGGGTTCGAGGGTGATGAAGAAGCTGTGCTCCTTGTCGTTGGGCGATAGTCCTTCGACTTGGTCGACAAGGATTGGATCAGCCTTGTGAAAATGAGGTAGACTGACGAAGACCGGCGAACCGTAGCGGCACGCGGTCACGTTTATTAGACCCGATGGCATGCACTCGCCACCGCAGTAGCAATGACCCATGTTAATGATATCCGGGTCGTCGTCTGAGTACTCGTTCGAACTCTTTTCGGATGAGCGATCATTGTCGAAATTATTTTCGGTAGTCGTAGACAAGCCCATCTCGGCTGAGAAGAAGTCCTCGGTTGTCGTGGTCGGCTCAAAGTATTTCGCTTGCTCGTGAGGATAACGTCGTCTCGTGTCGTTTCCGAGAGTTTTCTTGTCTACGGTATATCGATAACCCTTGATACCGTAATGATAAATCGTTCCCTCGTATTCGTAGGTTATCGGACTAGAATATAAAAATGAACAGGAAATGAGGTCAGAAATTCTCAATGTGATAAACATTGCGTCACTGCTTAAAAAAATACTAGAATAATAACAACAATAAGTTTACGAAATGCAAATAGCACTAACTAGATTTTTACTCATGTCGTTTCTTACGTCATGACGATTCAAAGATAATTAAGTGCAACTGATACACGTGTTTTGCATTTGCTGAATAGGGTAAAATATTATCTGAAATTGTATTATTTACGGTGATAAAAATTAAAATTAGATTGCTTTAAAAATAAAAACATTTGTTAAAGATTATTCGATTTGATATTAGAGGCGTTTAAACGACAGCACATAATTTATTCTATTTTGCAAATTTGATAATATTTTTGAACTCACCGGCATATGTCTGTGCTAAATAAAGTAATCTCATCTTTCATTCTGTTGGGTGGCCAAAATTCACCTGCGCTGCCTTCAATAACATTACAAGGACTTTTATAGTATTTAGTCGTGTCTCTATAATTCCACCTTCTCAAAATTCCCAACTGGCTGATATCATTTTCGCCCGTTTCCATATTTAAATGCCCTTGTAAATCGGTGCTGCCATTTCTCTGCATAATTAAAACAGCAATAAATCACATAGCAATGGTATATTTCTTTTTTATTTTTTTAATCTTTTAATAATTAACCTGATGCACTTACATATTATTACGGATTATTACGGATATCTTCTTATCAACGAACAATTATCGTTTTGTCTGTTTTTCTTCAATATTTTTTATCAGCAATTGATAAACCCACAATTTAATTTATTTCTCATTCGAGCAATGTGTATTATCATTATCTTTACGAAAACCAGTTGTTTCAACAGTGTAATAATAGCTAATCGACTCTTATAATGTTTAGAGAGAGAGAGAGAGAGATACGCCCTTTCATTTTAATCAACTTTAATTTTTGTAGTAGTAACATCAATATGATACATAATGTATCTTTGGACGTTTCATTCGCTACGCGGCGCGACCTATATGTGATCTCTTCCATTCATTATCAATTTAAGCCTGGTTACAAGTACTCTACCATCGACTGTAACACCATTGCCTAGTACTATGCAACTCAAATGCTCCATACACTATTTGCTTGATATTAATAACTTTTGCATTGTATCGTTATAGCGATTTCTAATGCCAAATGTTATCTTTAATACTAGCACTTAAAAAAAATGAGTTGTTTAATATAAAGTGATAGAAGCGGTCTGAATAGAAGATCTGAGTTTCCAATATGTGAACAATTAAAATGATTCAGTATTTAATAACTTAAAGTAAACTAAAGCATAAAAATTAATAATAGTGTTGAGAAATTAAACGATTATACAACCAACAAGCATTCAAAACATATATAATTTAGTACTCTCTTAAAGTCAATCAGTGAATATACACTGATTACAGTGATAAGTATAGCACTGAATAAATTCAGTGCTATACTTATCACTGTAATCAGTGTACACTGTCAGTGTAATCAATGAAACTCACTATCAATATAGCACTGAATTTATTCAGTGCTATACTTATCACTGTAATCAGTGTACATTCGCTGATTGATAGTGAGTTTCACTGATTGACTTTAAGAGAGTTCGTGCATGCATGCACACATAGTGACTTTTTTATTTTCATTCCTGTAAAGATAAATTGCTAAGAAGGAAAAGAAGTCTGTCGTAGCAAACATACCATGTAGAACCAACCGACGCGGTCGTAAGCTGGAACATCATCTACAGGCATAACTTTGCTCATAGTGAGCAGACTGTCGCTGTAACCTTTAAATAGCAGTTCATCTACTGTTTTACTAGTGTAATATCGTCGGCTGGTACTAGTTAAGAGAAAGGATAGTGATTTCTGCCAATCAGGTTCCCAGTATCGAATTTTATGTATTGCTGTCTGCAAGAAAAATATACGCATAAAATATCTTTATTTCTTTCTGAGTCAATTAAATTTCTATTAAAATTTTACGGACGGAGTTTTAAAAAGCAAGAACCATTCGGATACTATATTCGGATGACTTCGTGGTTATTTCTCTTAATTACGTGACGCCTTCCAATATACGTGATTTTTTTCGCTACTTTGTGTTACAATTCAGAATTCAATTTATTGTATACCCGACAAAAGATGCAAGAAGGTAGCTTACCGCAACGACGATGTCCAAATTAGTAATGACATCGGTGAGACTTCCATTGCTCAGTTTTTCATCGTAGTACCATATTCGTCGTAGCAAATAGCTGACAGTTTTGTTCTCATGATTAAATTTGATGTTATCCTTTTGCCTTACTTCCCTGTAATTCGTAATTGTATTAACGATTTCTTCCTTCTTTATTTAGTTTTGTACTATTAAAATTCTGTTTTCCAGTGGTCAAGTATTATTCGTAAATTTATGAATTAAAAGTGAATAACATTAATGAAATACAAACTCATGTATAAGCTTTAAGTATAATCTTGTTTATATGTAAATTAAAATTAAACAATATATTCATCATTTTAATTGAGATACATATTTTATTGATTGGTACGTGTCGTTAATTTTGAAATTGTTCATTTAATCGCCATTTAAATATTTGACCTACATATTTTGCGTATCAATATCAACCGGGCAATTGTCCTGCTATCACGCAACCATATGTAATGATGATTTCCAAACCTAATGATCTCTTATTGTCAAAGGTGCAATTTTTATATTACAAGATTAGGGACAGAAACAGGATTGTAGAAAAAGAATTTGAAAGAGGGAAAAATTCTATTTTTTTTTAATATAATATACTCTTAAAAAAAAAGAAATTTAGTTTACACGAATGGATTGTTGTTACAAAAAATTAGTATACATAGTTTTATATTTCACTGATCTCGTTTATTGACTGACGAAAATTGAAAAGTTTTGGAATTTCTGTTATACATTTGAAGTTCGATCAAATTTGTGATTGCTACCTTTTTTGTTATGATTATCGATTTTAATTTATTGTTGTTATTAGAGAAATAGTTTTCAGAAGTTATCACATAATCTCATTATTTTTTGACGATTGCCGTTCCTAATTTTTTTCATGATAGCGCATAAGGTATATTCTTGCGAAATTTTAATTGATAAGTGCCGATGTTATTTATATCTCGAATCGTATGTAAATTACGTAAATTGATGCTTTACGTAACAGTCTTAACATAAAATATATTTAATCAGTTGAATGTATAAATTAATTTAATGAATGCTAGAAATGAAGGACCAACTTTGGCACGTGTCGAAAAGTCCCAAGACATGTTTTATTGATCGAGAAGAAAGTAATTAATAAGTCAATTACTTCATACAGACTCGCCTACGCGTTGTGCGCGATTAGACCGATATTTTTGTTCATTAAGATACAACAGGGTTAATTATTTCTTCTTTATTGTCATCATTGGATTCATTATCGAGCTATAATTTTGTAGAGAGTTTGATTAGAATAATCTTATCGTTAGAGAGGTGAGTATGTCAGATTTACATTTTTTTTTACATATAAATATTTTACTGATGAAAATCAATTAAGTTGTTTTTATGTGAATGTTATTTCAATAATAATTAAATACTATTTATAATGTTAAGATTAATAATTGCACACTTCTCGTGTAATTTTTTGAAAATAATTATGTGATTTAAATAATGAATGTTTAAGAAAAGTTTACTTTCGATTTCAGATTGATCGAAGATCGATCAGTTCTGTTGAAAATTCAACCATTTGTTTAATTTGTTTTTAGTTGGAAGTGCAAAATATTAATTTTGAAGTGCTGTGTTTATAAATAAAATTAATCTTAAAACATCGACAGACGATATCAATTACTGCGATTATAATTTCATCTTATCTCGAGTATGCGTGTCGATCATGCAATCTTGAAACTTTATATTTCCGCGGTCATTGACTCGTAATATTCATAAATGATAGTTAAATATATTGTTTTTTTAACGCATAAGAAAATGCGCTTTTGTTTCTATATATCGCAGTTTCATAAATCAAGAATAATAATCGTTTATTTGGATGAAAAGTACTTACCTAAAGTAATAAGGTCCAACCTGAGTGAAACGCGGTTTCTTTATGTTCAGTTCTTCCGGATTAGTCCAATTGTAAAGATATATTTTCATATACATTGGCGGTAGGTTGCTGGTATCTTTCCATACCTCAAAACTCCTGGAAGTCGGCGATAGGGCCAATTCCTAAAAATAAAATGAAATATTTAACATACGCCACAAACAATGACCGATGACAACAATTGTCGCTTTATAGTCCTGATGATGTTTCGCTGATTGTACAAGTGATGACAATGTAAATAATTTCCTTATAAAGTGACACTTAAGTAGCTATTAAGATCGTGTTTTACGGTTGATGAACAAATGCAACAGTTTATAGATCGTAATTATCCTCACTGATCACTAATGCAAGAAAAAAAATATTTCGCATGACATATTGAATAACATCTTTGAATAAGCAGTCGCATAAAAATCAAAGATACTAAATTATTCGGTACTGTAATGTGTGTGTGGGTGTATGTGTGCGTATGTGCATCTACAATTTATACTTCAATTTATCACTCACAACTTCTTTATGATGCGATGCCAAACAGGAAAAGCTCGCGATTGTAACATCAATTTATCGACACAATGGAAATAAGATTGAAAGATAATATTGCATTCGTAGTTAATCAGTTATTAATAAAGTATAAATTGTAATAAGAAACTCGATAAGAATCGGATTTTGGCGATCGATCGCGGTGATTTATTCCCAGCTGCAAAATTATCTTTGCGTAACATCGATTGCGTGAATAGCTTAGCAAAGAAGATGCAGACAGGCGGACGTGACATGAGAGTGTATGTCTCTCTACCTTTATCAATACTGAGATTATTCGCGCGCGATGAGGATGTCGGTGGCGTGAAATGGAACCGTTTGCGACGTGTCGCGACACAGAGAAACGCCAATTAATGGGACAATCGGCCACTTTTCCAATCGGGCCGGGACTAGCGCCGAGACAAGTGTCCAGTCTCTAAATGCATAGTATGTGGACCAGTTCAATGAGTGATCTTATTTACCGCAAATGATGCTCTGCATGCAGCATAATGTTTGACATGTTAAGACACGGACGTAGTACATTTTTTGCGATTGTGTATAAATAACACACGTGATGTTTTTCCTTTCTGAGAAAAACCCGATAAGCAAAAACCTGATTAATCATCGTTTCAACAATACCATGTAGGGTCGGCGCCGTTTTGCCAAGAATAAAATTTTAATTCACGAATTTAATTAGTGAATAATCTAAGAGAAGATATTTGTTTTGGTGCTGATTCCGTACGGAACGTGCTTGAACATATGAATAACCAGATAAACCTGTTAGTTTGTTCTTGCACAATTATGTATTTATATGTGTGAGGAAATATTTAAATTCTTGTGTGATACTGCTGTGTCGATTCGTCCACCATAGATTTTCGAACAATGACCGTACCGACGAAGTACGTAAGGTAAAGCAAACGATTTCCACAGAAGAAGCGTTCTTATGCATATACCTCAATTATATTCAAATATCATGTAATAATAAAGATTCAAAAGTTTGTTTTCCTCTTGGCCTCGAGATTTATCAGACGGAATAATGATAAACAAGCCAAGAAATACAAGATTATCTGCGATATATATATATAAAATGAAAATGAAAATGAATGAACTCTTTGATTTATGGGTGATGACAGATATCTTGCTTTTTATATGTGGTTATAATTTTTTGTTTACTTGTATAACTATTTAAATCAATCAAACATACCTATATACTTCCTTTTTAATTAATTTTAACAAATAATTTTTTCAAAACCAAAACGTAGACAAAAAAGTCAAAAATTAAAATGACAATGCTGTTATAAATTTATGTTATTAAATTATGAAATTTTTGTCTTTGAGTCAATTATTTTCTAAATTTTATGTGAATAAATTGTACTTCATAACCTGTTTTTTGGAACCTATTTCATTTATTAAATTTGTGGCTTAGTAATGATATAAGGAGATCACGTATCGTGAGATAAGCGAGATTAGATTGTTATTGTCGTACACAAATCCGTTTCAAATTTAACTTATCAAAAAAAAGGAGTTAAAGTAGACCTCAAAGGTAAACTTTTGTTAATTTAATAACGAACGAGAAAGAAAAAGTGCACTACAAATTTTGTTTGTATTACAAGTCTTATCGGTTTGTTAAACATATACGAGCATGCTGTCACGGATAAAAATATGTAAATAATGATCGACCACACTCACTTTTTGAAGAATCTGATGAAAAATTGTCGGCCAAAGGAAGCATAGGGAATTGCCAAGGGCAATGAGAAAAAGCCCTAGGATCCCAAAGCTAAGCGACTTGTTCATCCACGGTCTCATAGCAACACTTATATCTCGGCACGCACTGATCCTCTTCTTTTCAGTATGTGCACCCTGATCTCGAGCGTTCGGCCTTTTCACTTCTCTCACTCCTCCGTTAATCACTTCTCTCACTCCTCCGCGTCTCCAATCGGTCTTTCGCGCTTCAGGGTCTGCAAGATAAAACGTATCTAATCTACCAGTCAACGCGACGAGTCGTAGTCGCATGCAAGCGTGCACATATACACGCCTGTTGCGTGTGCGAGGTGCGTGTCTTTAAGCCAATGGAGTTTTCAAGTCGACTGAGAATGCGTAGGTGTCGACACGAATAGAGACATTCGGGTTCCCATGTATCGACATAGCCTGTCAGACACGTGTGAGTGTTGTCTGCAAGTCTGAACACAGACTTGCAGAGAACGGAGCAAGACAAAATTTATACGACACTGAACGAAGTGATTATTGATAGTTTCAGATAAAAAAGATATGTATTAGACTCGAGATTTATAACTAATCATTTCACAGAATAAACAGTTGTTTCTTTATGTAAACCATGTTAAAATAAAATTGATAGAAGAAAGAGATTTACATTTACGGAAAGGAGAGAAATATTTGATAGAGATTCTCGCAACGCGCAAGATATGGAAAGAACACATTAAATGTCTGTTTATGTACATTGGACTTCGATTTCACATTGTTCTCAATACCTATCTAATGCGTTTCTCATTGAGGATGGAATATATTAAGTACGACTTACTCTTTTCATTTATGTTGATCTTTTTATATAACAGAAAAGCTTTTACGTAATCGTTTGACTAATTAACAATAATTGCAGAATACATCGAAATTCATTGGAAATGTATTACAGATATAAGGGGATTATAACTGATCGATACAAACAGTTCAATAGTATAGAAAACTTGTAATTTTATAGTTTTTAAATGCAGATTAAATATGTTATTAACGAATTAAAAAATGTTCATTTAATCACTCCTGTAGACAATTGTATAAGAAATAATCTTGCATTTCATAAATGTTAATAAATTTTTTCATTGTTTGTATATAAACTAACGTCACATAAAGTTGACAGGAAAAAACATATTAAGCTTATTAAATCAATTTCAATTAAATTATTATGTATTTATTTATTTATTTATATATGCTGTATATTAGACATATTATTTACAGTTCAGAAAATAATAATTTAATACCATTAAATAAAAATTATTAATCGTGGCGATGTCTGCATGTAGTGCATTAAATTTTGTGTAGAAAACTTTATTGTAAATCAAAATTAATTTTTCATTGAATTTTTATTTTGCTATTGTTCGTATATTTTTATGTCAAAGTGTAATGTAATATACAATAAATATGGAGAAAATTGCAAAATAATTTTGATGTAACTATGCAATAATAGGGCAAAATATAAAAATTATGTTATGCTTGAAATATGCTAACCGTAACATTTTATCATTTTTTAAAATATGTTTTTAATATTGAAGACGCAAGCAGCAGGTTATCATGTAGTTCATCTTTTGCTTATATGGCATAACATTTTTTAAGTAATGTTAATGTTTCTGTGCATTTATATAACTGAGCGTATTATTTTTCATTGCTTTCCTATAAATTTTCCGCTGTAAATTTTCTGATGTTTAATAGTTTTTTAAGAAATACTTAATTGCTATGTGAATATTCCTCTAGTATTTTAGTGCATTAATATCAGAGATCTTGTTCTTTGTTTATTTGATATAACTGATTATGTTTTTTAGACTGATTATACGATGATGCAAATAACCATGTTTTTTTTCAATTAATTAACATAATTACGATTTTATGATTTAACTGAATTAATTACGTGTATAATATTTCATATTATTCATATCTAATCAAAATACTTTAATTAATATATGGCTATCTGTAATTTCAATAAATTTTATTAATTTTCATGAAATTAATGGTAATGTTTTCAATGTAAATCGCGAATTATATGTAATTCTGTAATTCTAAAAAGTATGTAATTAATGTAATTCTAAATATTATATTTCTGATTACGAAATTACTTCTCAATGTAATTTTCCAGTAATGTTTATATATTACGCTACGTAAATAAAAATATCCAAATATGTAATATTACTTACGATCTTTATATAAAAATATCTGTTTTATAATTACAATAAATAACTATATACCAATTTCAAAATCGAAACATTCTTTAAAACCTACTTCTTAATGCATAAACTTGTTATTCAATAAGTCGAAGTTATAGCTTCTTCTTTCAACGTTGGCATTATTGCAAACAAGAAACTAATCTGTTCCAGATATAAGAGAGAAAGATGGACAAATTGTGATATCTGTTGAACTTAGGAACTAACACTCCACTCGCGTCTCTGCGATCCGATTCTCCATACGACGCGTTTATTACTGACAAGCACTGTGAATCAACAGGCAGTATCTATCGTCTGTTATCCCCTCTACTTAGGGAGAATTTTCCTCCGACCGTCTCTGTCCCTTACGCCCTGGCGACCGCGCCTTGTTCCCTTTCAAATAGTGTCCCCTCGTTGTTACCAGCCCAACAAATTGGCGGCTGCGTGGATCAAGCGCGACCACGTGGGAAGAAACTTTAGCCTTTTGTCGACTTGACACATTTCTTATTCCATGACATCTATGTAACTTGGCACTTATTGTTAGACCATATATATATAAAATCCATATTATGTATATTATATTGTATATATGTATGTATAAGAAATTTTTACAAAACTTATCAGACATTGTTACAGTTTAACGTTAAAACTTAACGAAGTGTCTTTATAGAGCAAAAAGATTCAAATTTTTATTAAACTTTTTTTAAGTCATTTATTATTAAAAAGACATAATATGTAATATTTCGCTTTATTATCAGACTGTAGGCTTAAACGAGAAGGTCAGCGTGGGATGTACAGAAAGAGCTAAATTCTTTCGTCGCGACTGTTTTCGTGTCCTCTCTCCAAACTTTGTAGCGCATCATGAAGTAGTTACTGTTCGTAGAAATAATGTTTGTGAACAAAAACAAATATTTAACCTGTTTCGTAATATTAAAATCAGTCAGTAACGTTACGTGTACATTTTCAAAATTTAATTTACTGATGTAAATGAGTATATACATATGTCCATGAAATCATTATTACATACACTCCTCAAAAAAATTAAGGGGATACCCGAAACTTACTCAAAAAGTAGGCAAATTTCAAACAGTTGTAACTTT
>VBVR01004506.1:0-14240 GCA_011638315.1 Tetramorium parvispinum
ATATTTTTCTCTCCGTATCAATTATCATCGATAACGGAAGCACCGTAAGTCAAGTTAATCTATCGTCTGCTTCGTAACACTGATAGTCGATGCACACCTAATTGTGAAATACGCTCTATCTGATCTAATGTATCAATAATAATCGAAAAAGGTAACCAGGAAGCGATAATGGCTGAACCAAGACTTTACAGCAGGACATTATTCAAGATAGTAATAGCAATTAATTAATCAATGCGGT
The DNA here is from genome assembly GCA_011638315.1 of Tetramorium parvispinum. Lineage (NCBI taxonomy): Eukaryota > Metazoa > Arthropoda > Insecta > Hymenoptera > Formicidae > Tetramorium > Tetramorium parvispinum. The sequence continues at coordinate 239 of VBVR01004506.1, forward strand.
ATATACGAGCCTGTTGGTGTTGTTTCTATTAAGCTCAAAATCGTGCAGGAAGGGATAGACGTCAGGAAGAGATGCGTTTATAATCGATAGAAAACGAGCTCCCCGGTCTACAACCATAATCGCCCTCGTATCGCGTTTAACCGTTATGGTGGTAATAGCAAATAAGTTGCTCCGATTTATGCTTACGCGGTCGATTGTGTAATCAATCTGATTCAAGACGCGAATCTTTTAATTATATATTTATAGTTACATCAGACATCACGTCACAGAAATTAAGTTTTCAACTTAAAATTAAAAATCTTACACGTTGGCAACGTTACGTGATGTATTTGGCAAAGAATAATATTTCACCAAAAGCGTCGTGTTATTATAATAATTGTGTACACGGCCATTACTTTACGAAATTCTACTTCAATTCTTACAACTAAAACGATTGATCTCGCCTTTATTCTCGTCTCGTCGAGAGAACTTGGCAAGTTCGTCGGCAAAGATTGGCCGGCCTCTCCCCGTTCTTCGCCGTCGTTTCTTCGTTCGGCATCCGAACGGCTTTCAGTTCTGCTGGTATCGAGACCACGGGTTCTTTCTTTTACCGTCTCTTCGAATCCCTCATCATTCTTCCCCGTCTTCGGTAAATCTTCTCTTCCGCCTTCTTCTGCGTTGTTTCGCCCAACTTCGTTACTTCTTACACGCGCGCGATGGTACGGCACACGATTGCGAAGCTCTTCCTGGTCCCGCCGTGTATTCTCTTCGCCGGTTCTTTCTTAAATTCTTGCGGCTTGGTATTAAGAGTTGCAACGGAGGAGAGACGCATGATTTGCGCATCGCAATGACTCGTGGAATTACAGGGGATGATATTTGGGTTGCGCTTCCCGCTGCATTCAAAAATTCGACCCAAATGTGGTTACCCTGTAATTCCGCGAGCCGTCATCTCCGTAACAATGTCCGAAGGTATAACGACATAATATAATATTATCGCAATTGGATAAGATTGCTAAATTTATACTCATTTCTAGTTTTATTTTTCCTTTATTAATATCATTTGTTAATATCAGCTAACGTCGTATCCGAAACAAATAAATAAAACGAATAAAAAAATAAGAATGTCCTTTTGCAAAGAAATTTTTAAATTCCATATTTTCCAAGCGGTTAAAACAAATTTTATAGCGTCGTGCTTCCCTTATGCAATAAAGCGCAACAGAATGGCGCTTAGCTTCCATGATACGCGGATTACAATCGTATCATTATGCGTGTTATCTGCTTCAATTCTCGGTACTTTCGTCGTCGAGCGTGCTCGAAATTCGAAGCGCGATGATATCGGTCTTATCTAAAAGAGACCATCGGCTTGGAGTGTACTTAATGTGGGTGGTTAGAGATAATGGAAGGGGAAAGCTGGTGTAAAGTTGCCGAAACGGAAAAGCTGAGAAGGTTTCCTATGACTTTACGGACCACCTTGTGCACCCTTGTACCGAGAAGCGGATTGTTGTTACATGTCATCCGATCAGCCCGATCTGCACGTGATCGCTTCGAAGAAGCCGACTATTGTCTCCGTCACGAATGTTTGACAAAACCATTGAGGATGAAAGCAAATTTTGCTGCACGAAATTTAAATCTATTAGCATTTTTCTTTTCCGATCACGTTCGAACCCACGCTGTTACGCATTGTAATTATATAAATACCGTTACGAAACCTTTAAATAGCAAAAAAGAATAGCCGAATTGTATTCTATTTGAGCGGTCAAGGAGTATTTCTATAAATGGTAAAATTCTCTGGAATTTAGTGAAAATTGTTTTCTCCTTACAAATATTGCAAGGTTATGGTGACATATCAAGATCCCCTTTTATCACCATTTCATACTGAAAGAGAAATATTGTTACTTTTGGACTAACCACAATTTTATAGTATTTCTAATGATAATTATACACCTAAAAAAAGTATTTTACGTTCAAAGTGATTTTTCCTATAATCTCATATTCTAAGCTTACTGGTTTACAGCAAACATATTCCTCTTCAATAAAGTGAAAAATACTTTTTTCTCTTTTAAATACTTTCGTTTATACTATTTTTCTCTTGATTTTGGAGGAATTCTTTTGAGGTCAATGTAAGAGTAAATCCTCTAAGATTTAGAAGATTCCAAGAATATAAAAATTATTTTTTTTGGATGTGGTTAACATAATGATGCATATGGTTAAGTTAATCATATTTCATGTTAGAAATATTATAAAATTATGGTTGGATCCAAAAATAACTCAGATCTATCCTTCTCTCAGTGCACGATATTTTGTTTCCCTCCAACTTCTAATTACGAAACAAAACTAAGATAACGAGATGAACAAGAAGACCGCGAATTATCGAGGAGGTGAAACACGCCTGCGACAGTCATTTGTCCGGTGCACCAGAGATGATTTCAACGTCAGCGCGCGATAGAAAATTTACAATCCAATTATTCACTTATCCTTGCTGAGAGGCATGCGCACGCGAAAAAATCGAGAATGTAGAACCTTGCCTTGCGTACGTGACCGATCTGTCGGTTCCAATGGACAGTGCGTGGTCGATGCTGCGAGGAATCCGGGGAGGGATACGCACAGCGGGCGAAGGGTGAAGGGTGACTCGTCGAGAAAATCAGCGCGGTTCCGGTTGCAACGACCGACGATGCGAGCACGATGCGCGCTTGGCGCTTTAGCCTGCGCGTTCGCCTTCTCTATATATACAAACGAGCGCGCTCGAAAGAAGAGGAGAGAATCAGAGCTGATCTCTTCCTCCCGTTCCCGACAATCGTAAAACGGCATTCCTGACCTGAGTACTCTATTCGCATGGCATCGCGAAAAATTTCTGCAAAATCACGCGCTCTTTCACACCGCAATACGCTCCATTGTAGCTGCGAGGAACACAAATGTGGCGAGGATTTCTCCGGGAATCGGAGCCCGACAGGCCGGCTGGAGCCGATAATCAATTCTATAGGATTTCGGATCTCAATTCCGGCGGCGTCCAACTTTAGAAAGCTAATATTGACTTTGCTGTCGAACCGAGTCTACAAACAGGCACCGCAGTTATAAAGAAACTGCGTACAACACATACCATTTAAGCGTCATGATTATTTCCATTAACAAGACTTTGTTTATACAATACTTATGAATTAATGTAGCTAGAAATACAATTTGCAAAAAAGCAGACGAAGCATTTGAGTCAATGTTTGTCTTTATATAGTCTCTTGTTACTTACTGATTAAATTTAGTCTTGGTTAAAATGTAAAAATGAAATTATTTATAGATCATTATAATTCTATAAAACTTCAAGGCCGTGCAACACTTTATAGTGTAACATTTTATTTAAACAATATAGGATACCTTTTCTTGCACTTTTTAAGACACAAATTGCCTCAATTACGAATCCAATCTAGTTAGCCGATTCTCGGATAGCCAACTTTATTTCAGAAAAAAAGGAAGCAAGAGATATCATTGAGTCGAGTTAACGACGGCGAGCGAACGTCGGCAAAATTGTTTGCGGCCGTTGTTACTGTTCGCTCACCCGCCTCGGGAAAAGAGAAGTTTCGTGCATACGTATAGGCTATGCGCACTTTGCGTGTCTATCCTTAAAAAATTATGAATTACGCAGCGAGGCGCATTAAACGCAAATAGAACAAATTTACGAGCGAGTTCGCCGCCGCGAGCCATTCGAGCCACTCGGAGTGCGAGCAGAGTGCCGTCTAGAATCGCCCGAAAAACGCCCGGCGTGGCCCACCCGAAAATGATCTCGAATTACCTCGTAAATACATTCGCGTGAATGCATACGCTCGATAGAATCGCAGCTGCAGCTTTACAATGTATAGGCGTGCATTGTGCTGCTTCTTTTAACTTAAATTCCGAGGATCGGCCACACGGGTCCCCCCACAGCCCGTTGTCGTACGCGAAAAAATAAAGCTGTATTAATATGCGCATATTTTCTGAATGCATTATTTGTTTCGCAAAGAGAAAGAGAGAAAGAAAAAGAGATTCGGCACAAAAGAATTGAAGGGTTCGCGCGTCACCAACAATTGCTACGTAGGATTCTTTATGCCTGTATTTATCTGTACAGTAAAAGAAATTATATATTATTTCTGAAATGTTTTTCGAAAATGTTTTCTCGAAAAATATCTTTGCAAAAGCGTTTATTTAAATTTGCATGGATTAAAAAGAAGTATGAAAAAAAAACAGAAAATAATTTGATATTTCTTGATAATTATTACAGTTTATCTCAAATATTATCGTCATTAAGTTAAGTTAAATTAAGATGAAGACAGGTTAGTTGTCTTCGAATCTCTCAATCGTCAATTAATCCATCAAATTCGTCCATTCGCTGACTGTCAGTAGAGATACCAAAATGAGAACAAGAAGGAGAACGCCGCTCTACCGACATCCTCAAGTAGTACATCATCATGTATAGTTATATAAAAATCATTATCACGCAGAAGCCGTATTAATTATGTGTTTCAGCAACGTAATGGCGAAGCAATAAGAATCACGTATCGTTCGCGGGCCTCTCGTCCTGAAGAACGTTCTCGGTTATTTTTCTGACGTCGATATGTCGTCCTCGCGGTTCAAGCGAGAAGCACGCGAGTGTGCCTAATTAATCCTCGTTGCATTTATTAAATTTGCTCGTGCACAATCGATAGTAACGTCGGCGGCATAAAGTAGTCTGGCCCGAGGGATATTATGATTAAACCACGCAGTAATAGACTAGTCATTACGCCTCATTATCATTAACTACGATAATTATGTGCTCTACCTAACTGTGTGTACATCTAGGTGTGTGTATATGTGCAGGTGCGTGTGTGCTTCGTGAGACAGTAAATTGTCGGTAAGAGGACCGTATGCGGAAATTAAATAGCCGGGGATCATCACGCGCTGTCACGAACGCTCGCCAGATCTACACCAGACACGTCTCCAAGACACTCCGATACGTCGTCGCCGGGATCTTCGTGCGGGACCATCCGGGAGCGTGCAACGGTCAGGATGCGCTCGCACAAGCTCGTAATAACACGCGTACCGCGGCGTATATAGGGTGTTCTGGATATTCAAGTTTTTATCTATCAATTCTTTGGCGATTTCTTTCAAATTCTTACTTTTAAAACACACTTTCAAATGTTTGTCTAACTAATTGCTGTATTGAATTTTGTTAAGACAAATTGTGTTTGAAATAAATATAAAATGAGTGAAATCTCACCGCTAAATTTTCTATTCCAAGTCTTAATTCATAAAATTCTGTACATTTTTTTCAGAGATGATGCGTAAAAAGTTTTTATTGTGTGCTTTTGCTGTTGAATATTTTTGAAATTTAGTATCAAATTCTAATAAAGCACATTAGTTAGTCAATGAAAAGGATTCTTGTCTCTCATTGTCAGTTTTAAATCGCAAAGTTTCGCACATTTCGATCGGTAGTAATTGATAATTCGATTTACCAGTTAGTTGACAACTTTTGTTAAGGAAAAGTGCAATTTGGATTATTCAAAGAATCTGCGGATGAAAGAGGGAAGTACCTGGACACCGTATATACATGAGAGTGCATCAATGTGCGGCTGTGTGCGACGAGCCGCATGTGCGTTCGTACGGTCGAGTGTTACGATGGAGCGAGCGCCATGTGCGTGTCCCTATGGTGCGGAGTCGTGCGAGTGTGCGTGTTGCACGTACATGTGTGTGGAATGAGGTGGGGTACTGACCGCACATTCCATGAGGGAGGTGACCGCCTCGCCTCTCCCGTCTGCAAGAACCTATATATTACATAGACGTCGGTTTAGCCGACGTCTACCGAGGTACGGTGCGTGTGCATAGAATTTCCCGCAAAAAATGACTTCTGCTCTTATGCGTCGGATATTAGGAAGTTATGCGTTTTTCTTTTGGTCTGCATGTTGGGTTTTGGTCCCTGCGGTTTTGTGAAAAAGATCGCTCGCGGTAAGAGTGCCACAAAGTAAAGAAATGCAATACGACACAAAGTAAATTATAATACAAATAATCAGTTATTATAAATATTAATATCATAACACAAATAAATATTACGAAATAATAATAAATTATTTTTTGACTGACGCAAAAAATACGATATTTTTTGAAAATTTCTCGAATTTTTCAAAAATCATTTATGCTATGCATGAAAATGAACCTAGAGCCTAGTGAGCAATTTGGAATAAGTTTCATATATACATTGAAAAAAATTCTGGTTAAAAACGGACGAATCGGAAAATCTTATAGGCGTGATCAAATATTCTGGTTATTATAACAGAACTCATACTTTATAACGACTTTTTTTTTCTAGTGTACTGATGTTAATAAGACGAATAATTCACATCGATACTCGGATAGTGACTCGCGGTATGGGATCAGTAGACAAGAACAAAATTCAAAGGAAGAACGCACGAAGAAAGGATCGAAGAAGTTGGTTTAGCGTAGAGAAAACCAACCAAAGTTTAAAGTGAAACTTTGATTAAGCACGGGGAAGGGGAGACGGATGACCACGCGCGGAGCTATCGCGGGGAGATTGCTCTTATTGCGAGAGCGACGTCATGTTCGCCGATGGGAGGGCCATTAAACGATTACAAAGCGCGAGCGAGCGTGCGGATGACCGCCGTCGTCGCGCCTAAGCGGCCCCTAAGCACTCTCCCGGCTCGGCTCGGCGCGGCGCACGCGTATGTGTACACATAATGCGATATAATACGTATCCAGCGTTACATATACGGGGAATCAGCGTGTTCACCACGTGCGCACGCCTTTCCCATTGCCGGCCACGGCCGAGCTGCAAAGTGTTCCGAGTTACCGAGGGAAACCCCATCACGCAATCGCGCGTGGACGTATTATTACGGCGCGGCGGCGGGGTTGGAAATTCTCGGTCCCTGAGGTACGAGATACTTAGTCGTATAATCGAGTTTTTGCGGGCTTTCTCGCGGCTCGCGATGTTCCTTTTAGCGGGATTAATATCGGGAGATGATTCGCCGGCGCGCCGCGCCGCGCCGATCGCGCAGAAAACGCGTGCGCGTCTCCCGCGCGTCTCGGTAATAACATCTGGCAACGCGGACGGAGTAATACAGGAAATGCTATCTCTTCCGTTACGACTGCCCGATAGGATCGACAGATTAAATCCCGCGGAGTTAATCTGAAATTTAAATGCCGCCTTATCGATCGCTCGCTCGCTGGGATGCGCGCTGGTAGCGATCTCCCTCGCGAGCAAACACGGGATTAACTCTGAAAATGCTCACTCGAGTTCGACGGACCCCCAACGTTTTCATCTCGCTATAATTTTCAACTCAGAGATATCAGCGTATTCCGCCGGTATCTGCGCATCGATTCGCTCGGTATAAAGATGTTTCCAAGATCGTAACGTGTGCTCGCTTAAGAAGCCCGAAGTAACCATCATGCAAAATGGTTGCTGTATATGCATAGGAGAAAAGAAGAGTTTCGCGCCGAGATAAATAATCGAATTAAGGTGATCGCGGCGCGATGCAATTTAGCAGAGGGGTGAGCTCTCGCTTCTCCGCGGATACGCTGGAGCTCTCGCGCATTAGGTGCGATTACTTGTATCGCGGGGCGACTTATTAAATTAAACGGGGGGAAATATTCGATCGATCTAGGAACCAGAGGCGCGCGCGGAGGAAGATTAAAGCCGGCGCTCTCTAATCGATAATTCGATCGGGCCGGTCTGCCGATCGCGCGCTGATCTCCGCGCACCATTACGCGCGCGGTACCGAGACGTGGCGACAGCGGGTACCAGGCGCATGCACTGGCGTTGGAGCCAGTATTCGAACACGTGGTAGACGTACGTGCCGCGGTGAAGCGAGAGAGTGAGCCAGAGAGAACTAGGGTCCACCCACATTCTAACCTACATACGTATCCCGTGTACCGTAATCAAAGGTAAGATACGCCGCCCTGGGACGTTTATCGCCGCGCTACACGCGGACGCGCAAGAACGTGTACTTGACTTTTCCCTTTCGCTCGTTTGCTTTATCCTTGAGATACGTAGAAGAAACGCGGCGTTTATCTTCCGACTGTCAAGAGGGGAGGGAAGGGGAAAATAGAAAAGAGAACACGCCCGGGAATACAACGGATACGTTTCTCGGCTCCCCTTTTCTTTTTCGTTCGCTGCTTATGGCACGTACAACGCGTGAAAGGTGTGAAAGCGATGATGTGTAAAATCAATGCAGCTTACGCGAGCATAATGTACCATTGTAGAATCAAAATAGGTAAAACAAAAAGTTTACGGACAATGGAGGAATGTTGCGAAATTGAGAATCAGGAATCTATGAAGTTGAGAATCAAGAGATATTTAAAGTCAAGAGTCTATAAAAGCAATGATTTAGGAAGATGACGTAAAATCAATGAACTTGAAACAAGTAAAACGCAACATAAAAAAAAAAACAGAAGCATGTGCACGTGCGAAACAAATTTGCAGAGACATTTACGGCGGACGAAATATTCGGGTAATCGAAAACCTGCCGGGTTTTAACGCACGCGGGAGAATGAGGAAAAAGAATGCGCGTGAATTCCCGGCGTGACGAGATTCGGGTTAAGATAGAGAAGAGAAGAGGAATAGAGGAAGAGAAAGAGAGGAAAGCCCGACTGCAGATGCTCGCCCACACAGTACGCTTGCCTAGCGGAACATTTGTAAATTGTGACGCAGATCCGAGGAAAGAAAACGAGAAAACGACCAGATAAAAGAACTGCCACTGGTTAGCGCGGCTATACGCAACGATTTTAACGACTCCGACCTCGATACACACACCGTATTTCTGTACCATAACATTGTGCACAAGTATCTGAAGAAGTTGGTGCAAGGCGGCCATGCTTCGGACGGATCAAGTTTCAAAGATAATATATGCAAATATACAAAGTAAATTGATTAAAGGAAATAAAATAAAATATTTTCAACAACGATAAAATAAGACATAATAATAATAAATATTTATCATCGTCAAGTAGAACCTGTCCAGATCCTTTAACAATTATTTAAAAAACTAGCTAGAGTAAGATAAGAAAACATTTCTCAAACTTCTTAAGAAAAGACATCAGTACAAGAATAATATGGAATATAACAAAAAATCGCGCTTTATGAAAATAAAAAAAAAACATTCATAAAGTTTATATTTTACTCTTTGAATATGCAAATATTCTTTTTCTATTCATAAATAAAAAATGATTTATAGCAAGTAATAAAATAAATGCGAGACGTTACATTAGAAAGATTTAACTACTGCGATTATATGTAATATATGTATATAATAAATTTCTTTTAATGTATTACATCATATATTCCTACTATCTTACACAGGATGTCTTTTCTGCATACTCGAGTCTGCGCTTAGCTGCTCGCGTGATTTTATGCTACTTCGCTCGACTTTTATACGCGTTCGTCTTCGAGATAAGCAATAATTTCCGTCGGTCAGTCGGGTGTATAATCGTGCCAGCTCCGAGGAACGTGTGGAGTTATTCCTCGTGGATCGACGATAATAATTGGTAACGGTACGAGAGGTGGGCAGGATGATGAAAAATGAGGGTTCGTCAGGGAGACGGTTTTCTTCGAAACAATGGAAATCTGAGAGTTCCTTCCTCCTAAGGATACCGACTAATCTGAGAAGTCATGTTACTTCAATATAAAACCAAATATAAGACATGATGTATTATCTGACAATATATTTTTCAAAGAAATATTCTTTTAAAAATGCGTTTCATTGAATTGCAATAGAATTTTGTACGAAAACTGGATTGTATAGATATGTATACGTACACTGAGAGAAAAATATAGTTACTTTTGGCCTCGACCATAATTTTGTAATATTTCTAACTATAAATATGATTAACTTAACTATATGCATCTTTATGTTAACCATAATTATCGTTAGAAATATTATAAAATTGTGGTTGAGGCCAAAAGTAACCATATTTTTCTTTCAGTGTAGATACGTATTGTATAGAAATGTAATAAAAATGTAAAGAACTTCCTTGTTTCTACAAAACTTGAAATAAGAGACGTAGATATCGAACTTGGGGGCTTTCTCGGACCTTGAGAAATCAATTTAGCACGTCGAAATACACACGTTAAAGTATGCGGAAAGGCAATAAGACGAGCTAATGACTGAAAAAAAACCCGCGAGAAGAATAACGACACGCGGTTATTATACCTCATTAGCGTTGTTGAACATTATTATCCGAAGGCGCGTTAATCCCGAAAAAGCAACGGAGCCAGTTTCAGAGAAGAAAGTTCCTGTGAGCGGGACGAATACGCGCTTACTCCGGTTACACCTGTAGCGCGCCTACTTTCGACAGCGTTCGAGTGCTGCTTCTCTCTCGTTCGCAGATTTATCCCACCTGCGACTTCACCTTTCACGACGAGCGCGCGAGAGGATGCGAGATAAAAAGAAACGGCGACGTAAAGAAAAGGAGATGGAGGAGGAGAGACGACGCGAGAAGAATCAAACACGGTTGACTCCGAGGCGTAATAAACTTTCTCTCCCCAAGGAGAATCTCGTCTCTCGTCTCCATTGTTGGCCAATTGAAATAAACGACGCGGCGAGGACGAGTATACGATGCCGATGTAACGAGGCACCGAATGCTTCCTGGTGCTGCGGCTTAACGAACACGGTAAACGGCAGGAATGCGGACAAGGCGGCAGGCCGCGCGCTCCAGTGCGGTGCGGAACCGTACGACCCGTCGTAAGCTCGCCTCGCGGATTATCCATTAAAGCGTGTTAGGATCGCGTTAAACTCGGCAATTCGCGATATAATAAATCGTCCGCTGCTTTACTTTGCTCGTCAATCCTTCATGGATTCACGTCGAGCCACGACCCGTTCGACACACGATCCCTCATGACTAACACATATTTCTTGTAATTGGTAAAATCTGTATATTGCCGGCGTTAAACTCACCGGCAATAATGGTGGCAACAAGCTGCACTTTACTACGGTAGTTTCTTCTGCATCATCGCGAAAGAAACACGTGTAAGAATTGTAATTCGTGCGCTTCTCGGAAAGCGAGATTGCAAAACGATCAGAGATATCGAGTCGAGTATCGAGAGCCGTTCAATCATTTGCAGAAAACAATGATGTAATATTTTTATGAACAATCCGAATTGGCAAAAAGGGAACGAAGGAATTTTATAAGAAAGAACTTAACTGAATCGATAAATGTGTGATTCAAGCTTTGCTCCACAATTGCGATTCAAAGAAAAGATAAGATTAAGTATTTATTGGATTATTTTTACTTCTGAGACAATTTCTTGAAGCTATAATCTATCGTACTTTCTGTTCTATCACGACTTATATTACTGTACGTGTAATATTGCTGACTAATCCGTTCGCTATGATGAATCAATGTCACGTTCAAGATATCTAAGAGATAATTTTTAAAGCATCGATTTTTCAAATCTAAACTTTCCATCTTCCGCTTTTCTTATTATATCTATATAATTGATATAATTATATTTCACTTTTATCCTTTCAATAATATTTTATAAAAAAATAAAAATCACACATATACGATCTTCGTTTCAATAATTTCCAAAAGATTTTTTAATCCAAAGTTTCAACATTTCACGGTAAATCAATTTTTCTCCGTGATAGGAATTTCCATTTTCGACATAGCTGACTAACGATTTTTGTCAATTGCGATTACAATGGCAGATGATAGAACGGGCAACTATAAAAACCAAACAACTAGACTGCCCATCTTACTTTCCACGGATGCAGTTAGATTAACTGGGCTACAATCTTTCCGACGACCGACAGGAGCCTTGGGAAGGTCGGGCCGTCCTGGTTCGTCGGCCACATTGCTGGAATGGTCGGCTAATAGGCCGATTCTAACGTGCGCGCGATGCCCGGGGGTCCCTCTGAGATTCCCGACCACAAAAGCGCCTCCGGGAAAGAATGGAGGATCGGGAGAGGGAGAGGGGGCAGGGCTCTCGAGAGGATAGAAAACGTTGGACCTCTCTCGTCGGCGGTAATTACCGAGACCGAGAGCGCGCGGCTAACGATGGGCAAGCTTGCCGGCTTGAGCGCGTCCGGGTACCGCGCGGCACTCTGGTATTCGAGTACCGCGCCCACGAAAAGTAACGACGAAAAACGCCGAGATTACGAGCCGCGACGACTGATCATAGATCTCGCGGCGGGATAGCTCGCCTCTCTTTCTCTTTATGTACGAAGGAGCGCCGCACGATCCGCGGAACTCGACCGATCATTTGCGGCGAAACGTCGTAATAGAATTTTCAGGCAGTAGTACCCTGGCGGCGTGACTCGTGCGACGCTACCGGATCAAACGATCACCTTCTCTTCTCGCCGAGTCTTTGATCTTACTCCGGGGGAATCCGCCTCTTCTCCGTGATTATCCTATGAGAACATGATGTCAGTTTTACAAAAGGCTCAATTTCGTCGTGCATAATTTGAACGTGACCCCGAAGAATGATTCGGTGAATGAAGCGATGCTGTGTACAAAAATATAAATGCAATTTAGAAGATAGAAAACCCCGAGAGAAATCTTTTGTAATCTTCTGCCGTAGTATACTAGAAATTTCCCTCGTTCGTTCTGTTACAAGCACATTGTGTATGTTTTGAATACTTCGTTCAAGTTTTCGGAAAAGATTAATTGAGAAAATGTCAGAAAAGATATCTCTCACGTAAATTCTGAAATTTCTAAATTACAAAGGTGCCAAAACGTGCCTTTGCATCGGTATCGCAATAACTAGAGATGGTAAAGCCGAAAAAAAATATTCCTGCCATCATTCATGAAACATCATGCTACATCGGTCTCGCTCGATTAGTTACGGATTTAGCAGAACAATGGCTCGAGGAAGAGGAAGCTCGCGTTACGGGTTTCACGGTAGTCGGCTCTCGACCGGCCGGCCGCGAAGTCGATATATAGCGCCCGCAAAGAAGTGTTCGTTAAGAGGGATCGACGATCCGCCGGATGTTATTCCAGGCAGGAAAGCAAGAATCGCTTCGATTAGACGATCGCAGAAAAAGTGACGGGGTCGAACTTGCCCTTCTTCTTCTTTTAATAGTTTTTGACTCTGCGAGAGTCTGTATAATTTCAAATTCTTCGCTCAGAGATGTGGGTGAAATTCGAAGTAAATAATTAAATTTCTTATTGGGTCTGCCGAAGGATTTGGAGGATTATGCCGACACGTTTGAAAAGGAATCAACGAACAAACTCGATACTTATGCTTCTTATCACGCGATGCTGCGTGATGCTAAGTTAATTGGTTCAAGTAGGGTATCTCAGGAGCATCGACAGATCCGAGTGACCTCGATTTACGGATGCATGATAGACGCCACCGTATGATCCCATTAAGAGGGTTAATAAGGCGGTCAGTCTTGGATAAACCACAAGCATCGCTCGTTTCTTCTGTTGTGCACAATTACACTTTTATAACGGACTTCTCGATCCACGCTCGATTGGTTCGACCGGCTGACTTTTTTCGGGCACTCCTATCGGTGAGGCGCAACGAATCGCTATATGGTTCTCGATGATCGCGACACACCCATGCCGACAAAAGTTTCAATTTACGTAAAACAATCCTATTAGTTCGTGTAGGACACTCCAATTAACTATGTTAGTCGACGAAAAATTTCTCATCATAATACAAGAAAATGAATACAAAAAATAAACTATTGATACACCAAGCAAAACTTGAAACTGAAAACATGGAAAATAAGAAAAATAAGAAATTAAAAGTAAAAAAATAATTATTTAAAAAGTAAATAATAAGATAAAAAATAGTAATTCTATTAATAAATCTAAAGAATCTAAACAAGTTAGAAAAGACAGGTAGACCATTAAAATAAACATTGATAAAGAAAAATAATATTTCTGTTTAGTTTATAAGGAACCCTATTCTAGTAGTTTGCCTAAAAAAAAAATAAGTAAAATGTATTCAGTATGAAGGATGGACTCATAAAACACGTATTTCTGAAGTTTATATTATTCATGTGAGAATTGTAAATCAGCATTAACATAGATCCTCTAAATTTTTTTAAATTAAAATGTGCAATAT
>VBVR01004508.1:0-14270 GCA_011638315.1 Tetramorium parvispinum
TTTCATATGTATGTATATTTAAACTCTTATATATTTAAATTCTAATATATTTTTAAGTTAAATAAATATTTTATGAGAAATTCTTTTACTGCTCGTATATGCAAAGCGAGAAAATCACTCGTGTGCAAGAAATCTTATTCATATCCTTGGAACGATTGCTAATTTATTATCTGTTAATCCAGTTTAGAAGAGATTGGTTATAACAAGAAAAATATAGAAATCCTCTTATTTCATATTTTAAAAATTCTTATCAATTTTTTGATTTCCAACATGCGGGTTTTACTCATATAAAGAACGTTTTAGTTAAATTCTTGATCCATATTTTTCATGTTTATAAACTATATACTTGTAATTTGCAAGTTTATCATGATATTCATACATAAGATATATGTATTTTTGTCGGTAGAATTTATTAGAAATTATTCAAATTGGCCGTCAACACAAAATATTCTATTCCTCCATGTCATTTCATTTAAATTTTGATGGAAAATTTTAGTAAGCCAAACGAAAATATTTGTAAGATAGATGTTCACCTTGAATTTTATCGATATTAAACGCGGCAACTAGTAAGCAAAAATAAGTTTAAAAAAAAGAAGAAAAAGTATTTCAATTCGTATGTTGTTCGTGCTGGGTTTTGATATGACATTTTTTTATGATATACAAAAAAAACTAAAAAAACTATTTTTTCAGTGGTTCTCTCTAGAACTGGATTGAACGTACACAATTTTTAATTTTGAAGTTATTTACAAACGTGTTCGTCGACGCACTTTTCTTAGGATATTAATAAAATGAAAACTTCCGGCGAGGCACGTCTTAATTTCGGATCATCTTCCGTAATAAACGCATTATCCACTTTCATTTTCTTATGCGATTTTACACACGTTACAATAACGTTTATAAATATTTGATCACTTCGTCAATCTTTAATGAAATGGCGTATAGTGACCCGCGTGTCTTTATCATTTTTTCATTATTCGTACAAATTGTTTTTAAAAATTGGCGAATAAAAAGCAAAAAGAACGAAATGATTTGGTCGATTATTCATACTGCTATGTTGTGGTTGTCAAAAAATTTCTATTTCAATTTTTTAAATTGAAATAGAAAATATTGGCAGTCAATAGCGAAGAATATGATATAATCATTTTCTATATTTTCTTTTTTTTAGGACTGTACGATAAACTATTTATGCGCGAGGATTAATTGTAAATAACGTCCTTCTTATTCTATCATGATCAAACAAACATAACAATAGCCAAAGGTACAGTTACTGAATATTATTATAATATAATACGGAACTTTTTAACGTACGCGCAATATTACATTTTCAATCATACAAAAACATCTGAGATCTAGCAGAAACATTTTCAACAAATTCTCGATCGATCCGCTTTTTCGTCAGCCTCGCCGGTTAGAAATTTTTGCGTATTCATAAATAACTCACGGAGCTCTTACCTGCGGACCGAAGGCAATGCCCCGTGATTCTGACGATATAAGCGACGAGAGAGAGAGAGAGAGTGAAATCGATAACGACGGTTTTCTGGAAGATTAAATTTTCGTTGGTTCGTTTGACGATTTTGCTTTTGATGTCGCGATCGCTCGTTGGATCACGATCGACGACCAGTCCCGATCTACCTTCCGTTTACGTCGGTCTGTTTCTCGATCGGGATATTTCGTGCTACTTCTAACCACAGTAACACTACCTCCTCTCGGTTTCCGTTACAGGCGATAAGGGATTTTCCACCGATAGTTGCCTATCAACACACAAATAGAGCAGGGATTAATTAAGGAAGGAATGATTAAAAAACAATCTAGCACAAAGGGATAATAATGCAGTGCACATACAATATTGTTTTTTGCTATTGGTTGATTTATACCGTATCATGAATAGCTACGCGCGATTTATTCTTTCGAAAAATAAATTGCGTATTATTGGTCGCCTTTAATGTAAAGCAGCGATGCGTTTTAAAAATTGAATGAAATATCTCGGATATGGAAAACATTTATATGTTTGCAGAAAAATCCTGCTGAACAAATCGTTCGAAAAGAAAATTCTCCGTCGAATGTTTGCATTTACTTCGACGAACGTTTGTTTCAACGAACGAGATTTTGTTAAATAGAACTCTACTGTATATAACAGATACCAAAAAATTTGAAAAAATATGTAGGGATTCCTGTTCTTCTTTCTGAATAGCGTAACGTATTTACCTGCCGCTTATGTGCCAATCGTAGGAATCCGGCGCGGAATTGCTTCTCCCGGCCTCGTGAAAACGTTCCGCTTTCGCTTCTCTCATCATGTCGCTCTGCGGCGAGGAAGATACGCCGCCTTTTGGTCCTGTCGCTGGCGATTCCGTGCCGGCGTCGTTGTCCGCTGTCCGTCCGAGCCGCTTAGATAGAAATGGATTCTAGGAAGCAGAAATAGTTCGCGCGCTTATTTCCCCATTTTATGCCCTAGTAATCCCAGTGGACGAGATGTCGAGTTCTCTCTTGCAAAGTTCGCAAAAACCAGTCATCCGCAGTTGGCGATAAAAATGCAAATTCACTTGAAATGACTGGTCCTCTGCGTGAGTTTCAATGCACATGAATGATAGAGAACGGAAAAAGCGATCTTGACGGATCGTGAAAAGTCGATAGCACCGTCAGTTTGAGTGTGAATATGATTTCATGCTTGGGATCATTCAAATACGTTCTTAACTAATTGTGACTATCGTCCGTTTCGCCATCTCTATTCTTAAGAAAAGTTAACTTGAAGTCGACTATTCATATCGTTGCTTTTCTTTGTCATCTCTCTCCATTCTTATGAATCAGAAATTTTAGTGTTTGAATTTCTATACTTATTCATAAAAAATATAATAAAATATTATTTTATACATATTTTACGATTACAATTCTTTAAATTATAATGTAAACAAATACCATTGGATAGTGTAGATGAAACAGTCTATCCGGTCAATGTGGTTTTTGAAAATTGTATAAATATCGCGTTGCATATTTAATTGTATCGTCAGTGATTGATTGGATCCATATGATGATTGGTCTAGAAAATCGGTCGGGGTATATTTAGCATGATTGGATCGTTATCGATTTGTTTAGCATATTCATCGATATTTTTAATATAATCTTCAGTCTGAGTTTCTTGATCCGAAGCATTATTATAGAAAAAATTGATAAATATTTTCAGCGATTTTTGGACTTGATAGAAGACGGATATGAAAATGAAAACAAGTTATAAGTAAGCGGATAATGACGCATCAGTTTAGTAAATTGTATTTTAAAGAAGTTTATCTATTGCAAAATCTTTAGCATCTCACGACGCTTGCTCAATAAAATATTTTCATTCTCTGTTTTGATTGCTGTAAAAGCATTATTGGAGCATCATTGATGCTTAGATAAATTTTATAGTTTATCCAAACGATATGTATAATCCGAAAATAAATTAAAAAATTTAAACGATCGACAGTTGTCGGCCGATCGCGCTTTTAGTAATCATTTCGATGTTATTAGAGAGAACACGAAATGTCGCCATCAGTTCTTTATGTTTTATAACACTAAATGTACGTTATAACTATACGACATTATCGACGTGCACCCGTCGAAACGGTCGTCGTGTAATATTCAATGCGAGTTCACGTCGTTAGATCAAAGTCAAGCAAGTCAGAATATACTGCTGTGACATTTCGCGAAAACGGTCGTACATTTACGTGATCCGGCCCTTCCGTCGCAACACGATGGTAGCGCGTACCTCCGTTTCCGTTTTTGCATGAATACGATGAAATACAAAAGGTTCCGCAGCGGAAATGCGACTAGTTTTTTTATATCCAAGCATCGTATCAACATGTCATGAACAAATCGCTCTTTGTATCGTTTCTTCGTGAAAGGATTGCGATGGCCATGATATTAACATCTTATTACCGTATCAGCAAAAATCTCGTGAAATTGGCACCCCGAAATGCCAACAAAATTGATATAGCATTTGGCTGTCTACTATTTGTCCATAAATAATTGTTTTTTGTCCATCTTGCAAGGAATTAAAAAGAAACAAAAAAGTTTCATTATCAGCACGCTTAAGAGCGTTTCTTTAAATTATATATATATTAAAATATTTAGGTAAAATGTGCGAAGAAGCACGTAAAATAATTTCTGACAAATTATTATTTAATAGCTTAGATTTTTATATCAGAAATAATAAATGGAATTTAAAAGAAAATTTAAAAAATGAATTGGATTTATTTTCAAATTGTATGCAACATCTTTATTTTGTTGCGCAATTTTGAGGTCATTTTCATAACGTCGTCGTGTTTAGGGTAAAATATACGCTCTTCGCTTACCTGAAAGCTGTGCTGCTTCAACATATTCTTGACGAGGAGCAGGGTACCAAGTCTTATGACCTCTTCCTCGGTGACGGTGACTCTTAAGCGGCAGTTGTCGACCTCGGCCGGCAGTGGTTCAGTTGCGTTATTCGTCAGCCATAGGTGCTGCTTTACTTTCGGGAGCGTGAGTCTAGTTTCCGGCGACTTATCCAGCATCCCCTCAATTAGATATCGCAATTCCGAAGATAAGCGATTGTCGGGGAACACAAGTGGTTTCGAACGAACGATCTCTTGGATGGTTGTACTATCGGAAGCGCGCCAAGGAAGATCTCCGATTACAAGCGCGTACAACGTTACCCCCATCGACCATATATCGCTGGGCTAAAATTAAATACATTTTCTTTGTTAATTTACAATTATTAGATAGATCCATATACGTGGAATATAATCAAATTGAGTAATTTATCACTTTATTTGAAAGATATTTAATATTTTCTACTTAAAAATTTAAGAACTTTGATTTGAAATATCTGTTGATAAATCGTAAAGTATTTTAGTACACATATTGATAATTTAGTAATAGGTAATATTTTGGGTATTTCTAGCCATAAATCATGCATAATTAATTTGATAGCAATCTGCCTGATTTATCGAACGATGAAATTAATCTCGTATTCATAATATTCATTACAAGTTCAATTTGAAAGCGTATCCAAATCATAATCCTTTATTTCTCCTTATGTTTAAATAAATGCTTTATTCAAATAAATGATTCTTATATTTGTAATGTAATAGGTAAACAAAAATTGATAAATAGCGATAAGCGCGAAAATATCGCGAGGCATTTCCATTAGGCGATCATTTATAATAATTTTATTGTTTATGTGATATAATACGCGAATTTGAATAATATATGGGTCGGATATATTATTTATCGAAAATTTACAAATCGAAAATCTGTGTTGAGCTTGCAAATGGAATTACTGAGCACGAAAACAATCACCAAACGAAATTTAACTTTTCTTGTGTAACAATCATAAAAGTGGATAATTAAAATTTTCGTTTCGGTCTTTTTTCTTGATAGAAAAAAATAATTAAAAGATTAATTTAAAAATTAATTAAAAGATGCCGATTTTATATTTTTACATATCGCTTTACAAATGATGATAATATGCTTATTAATTATCTTAATAATTAAAATGTTCTCATTAATCATGTCGCTAAAAAATTCATATTAGACGCGCTATTCAGAAACGCGCGAAGTTGGTTGCGACCACACGTGATCGAATTTCGTATGTATCGCAACAATTCACAGTAGCTGCTTTTGGTGCTTACACGCTTTCAGCGCATCATTTTATCTTTCTTCGACATATAATAAGCAATAAGATAATGCTTTCAGTGCGTAAGCACCCAAAACGACGCAGTCGGTGATGCTAAAGAGTGGACGCGGCTCAGCCGAAAGTCAGGTGGTGGGAATAGAAGGAGAGGGATATAACGTGAAGGCACGTATGTGAGTGCTCCGAGTGTATTCCCACCACTTGACTTTTGAGTCCGAACCGCGGCCAGTTTCTGGCAGTTCACATCGTTTAGGTATGACCGATAGGAATGCGCGATTTTGAAAAAAAAAAACCGATATAAGAAGTATCGAAATTAATACTAAGTAATCATTTAATGTAAAAAAAATCGAAGAATCGATATATCAATTTTATTACTTTTTCAATAGTTAAATACATTTATATTATTTTAATTACTTTTTTAATATTTTTTATATTAATATTTTTATAAAATTTGAAAATGAATCAACTTTTTACCATAACATTTATTTTATTGATTATTAATAAACAATTTTTAATGTTTTAGAACATTTTTTATATTTTTGTTTGCAAGCTTATAGATAATATAGATAATGGAATAGACTTTCGATATTCAAAAAAAAATCGAATATCGATATATCGGATCTCCAAAACATCGGCAGTTAATAATCGATTAATCGACAAAAAATATCGAACGCGTCGATTAATTGGTCAACATCGCACATCCCTAGTCACCGGTACGGCTACGACGATGATCGTTTGGCGCGTTTTCGCGGTTGTTCATCTCAAATGAACCGGAGTCAAAATAACCCAGCGGCAGTGTCGCTCGAACGATCGTGTTTATTTACTCGCGCGACATCGAGACATCATCCTTCGGCAATCGTGAGACATTCGCGTTTCGGCGATCGGCATCGCGTCGCGTCGCTCCGCGTAGCGTACCGATAAGTCGCGCCGTTCGAGAGACTCCGCTTTTTCAACGCGCGTTCGGCGAGTATCGCGAGTGTCACTCAACATTCGGAGCGTCGAGGAACGTCGAGGGATGCTCGGAGGACCTGAGGAGCCGTCAGGACGGATTAAGAGGAGACGAGTGATCCGCGCGATAAACCGGTCGACGCTCGGCGTCCGCCATGATTGTCGTCGACCCGCCACTTCTCGGGATTTTCACGTCGGCTCCTATTTAAACGCGTCGCGTGTGAAAAAACGTCGGCATGTGCCGGTGGATCGTGATCGCGTTTCGCGTCGTTGTGATCGACATCGATCGCGCCTCGTCGAAACGGAGAGTGCCGGACGGATCTGCGGACGATCGTTCTAGTGCCGATTAGTGCGTGAATTTAATTGTTGATCGAGTGGACCATTTGCATTGATGTGCATCGAGGAGCGTCGACGATTCTTCGCAACGGCTGAATCGAAACAGGGCTGCTGGACGGCGATATCTGCGAGACGGTGAGTGCTTTGTTTATTATTTCTTCAATTCGTTTCAACGCAAGAAGAGAGGAAAATATTCTCCTTTTTCCCGATTTTCTGTACTGGCTGGTATAAATAGTAAAATAAATCTCTCCAAATTGCTTGAGATAGTCAAGCAGGAGGGATTATGTCTCTAGACGATATATTTTCGAGATTAATTTTAGAATGAAAGAGAAATCAAGCTTTATTATTTAGGTATTTTAAACGAACGACGAAAAATTATTATTTGGCGTCATAGATTCTGTGTAAACGTAGTCTTGATATACTTTCCGTATTTAAAAAAAAAAATTAGTCTTTTTTTAAACATAATCTATAGAGAAAGCCTTTACTTTTGATAATTTAGTATTGAAGCTCATTAGCGACCGTTTGAGAATAATAAAACGTGTTCAATGTAGCAGCTTTTGAAATACGGTAATTAATGTCATTAAATGTGCGATAACAAGCCGGGAAACTGTTAAAATACATCCCGATGCGCGGCGCATTTACCATTAAGCAGAGAATAGAACACAATGCGCTTTAACGTAGTCAGAAGGATGCTTCATTTACGGAAATCACGTCAGCGACGGCGAAAATTGCGGGCGCCTGCAACGACACATAATTAAAGGCGATTAATTAAATAGCGCGAAACGCCGACATCGACGACGCCAACGCGTCGCGTGAATCCAGCGGAGAGCGTGACATATATGATAATTATCTCTTTCCATATGTTTAACTTACTGCGAGCGCTCGTCCTTTTAAGGAAGTCTCTCCGAGCGAGGTAACATATTAAAAAGATCTATGTATATTTCTCCTTGAATTATTTTTGCACGTACATATATCGATTTTTTTTTATATGAATGAGAACTTTCTATATTTCAGCTAATTGTTCTCGATATTGCTATCTGTTTACTTTGAGATAGATATCGCCTGCGTGGTTTTTTTTTTTTATACAAAAATCTTTCCCGCGCGCGCGTGCCATCCGTAAATCTGTAAATGTCAAGCTTCTATGTTTATTAGATCCACAAAGGGAATGTTTCTTATGTATAAAAAGCTTACGGGAACTCGCAGCCTCTGTCTCATAAAGCTAAACCCAACGTCCGTGAACTCCACACTATGACATTTAAAAAATACTCTCAGCCGGTTAGACGTAAATGACGCATAAATAATATCTATCTGATCTTTAAAGATTAACTCCCATACTATTTTTTTCCCGTCCACTTTAAATCGTCGGCTATACATTATCGTTCCGTAAATGGATTTGTATTTTATGATATCCGACGATGTTATCCGACGGAAAAGCTTACGAGTCAAATGCACACATGCGAGATACCAAGAAGGCGCGGAATTCGTAATGCATCGTATACGTTTATATTCCTCAATTGAACAAACTCGCTAACCACCAGATTAATTAAGCTTTTCATGGAATTTCAATAATGTAGAAACGTAATGCGCGCGCGGTGAACGAATGCGAGTTGATTTGTGGATATTGCGAATTTCTGTGTGCCACACTCTTTATCACACGTTTTCGTAATTGAAATAATCCTTTTGTTAGCATGTGAATGAATAGGATATATTTTTATATTGAGAAGAATTCACGAGAGACAGAAAAGTTGTAAATTTTATAAAAAGTTGCAATTCCTGCTTAAACATTTATCCGCTTTATGAAAGCTTTTTGTTAAAGTTCGCACATATGTTTAGATTAATAAGATTTTCTTGTTTATTTATACCTTAAAAACTTGCTTTTGTGTTATTCAATTTTGAACTTTTCTGAAAGATGTAGTTTTCCCTACAGAGTGCTTTATCGCATCCGTTCCATTAGCTAACGCATTCTTAAATTGATTTACCGGTTTTATAGTAAATAGATACGATCGTAAATCCATCGATCTCTGCGTTTTTCAAGTGTAAAATAAATTAACAACGAACTTTTCGAAAATAATTACAAATTGCAGTTTCAATTACGATGAAAGTTAGACATTTCGTATTGAACATACGTGAAATAAATTGAGAATCCAGCTGCTCGAAAGAAAGATATTTTTGTCATAAAAATGAATTGTTGATAAAAAGCAGTTGAAAATATTCTTTGTCAAGAGAAAAGTAAAATCTAAAACCGACATGTGTAAATATGAACGGAAAAAGTGTGCTATGACACTGGTGACTAAAAAAGCAAATCCAGGTATATATTCTGAAAATTTATTAAACTGAAATGATTTTGTGGGAATTAAAATAAATAAAACAAGATACAAAAAAATCTGAAATATTTATAAAATTTAAAAATACATAAAAGCTTATCTAAAAAAGTATTGTTAAATGTTGGATTTATTAGTTTGATCAGTGAATAAGTGTAAATACATATTACGTTAAATGTAAATATCATTAATGATTTGTATCGAAATATAAAAAATATATATGAAGCTATACATATGAAGATTTATTTAAATTTTATTCAACGTAATATTAATTTAATCAAATAAAAGCTTTTACTGAATGTCATTAAATTTTCAGTAATAATTATTGTTCGCAACTATTTCTAATGATCTTTTTAATCGAAAAAATCAAAGTAAAAATAAAATAAATAAAATATTAATGCAATGATAATGCAAAATTATGGAAGCTGTTATTTTAGAAAATTATAAATATCGAGGTTCGATCGATCGAATATATTATACAGAATAAAATTAATTGACATTTCTGATCAATAGAAAAAGTACTTAGCCAATCAATTCAAGTGATGAAAAGGGAAAATATTTTTATTAGATTCCGAGTGCTTGGCGAAACGTTGATTCAATTTTATCGCAATCCTATCATTTGTATCGCATCTCCATTCGAATTCCGACGAGATTTCGAGCGACTTTATGAGTTTTTATTTAAGTACGAGCGATTTCGCAGGTGTTGCTGTAAACTCGCGTTTTCACGTAAGCACGCCGTCTCATCAAGCTGATGGC
Source organism: Tetramorium parvispinum (assembly GCA_011638315.1). NCBI lineage: Eukaryota > Metazoa > Arthropoda > Insecta > Hymenoptera > Formicidae > Tetramorium > Tetramorium parvispinum. Next base: position 10,006 of record VBVR01004508.1, read on the forward strand.
CATTTATTTTGCCACGGCGACTTGATTAAGCGTAATCGAGCGTGTGGTCTTGCGGGTCGTGAGTCTCTTATTATAGATATCGCCTTTCCTCGACGACGACGCAGCGGAAATTCAAGCGATCGGCCGTGGTGTGTCGATAAGGTCACGCGATAACAGTAGTCTCGACCAAGTAATCTTGAAGATATATGGGGACAGAATTATAGTTGTCGTGTTAAATTATACGCTCCCTCCCCTCCCTCTCTCTCTCTCTCTCTCTCTCTCGTTCGCTCTCAAACGATCGAAGGCGTAATAACATGATTGATTGGTGTTAATTTTATGCTCGCTTCTAACCAGGCAAGATTTATATCGTTTTTGCGACAAAATTGCGATGAGACGACTTTCCCAACACGATCAAACATTTCGATTTAATTAGTATGCATGCTTCTTTGATGTGCGTGCAAACATATACATTTGTTGACGAATTATAGGTTACTATAATTGGCTGAGGTAGATACGAAGGATATAATTAGAAATGAGAGATACGAAAAGAAACCGGAGATATTAAAAAACAGCAAGGGCGATGATGAGAAAATCTTGATGACTATATTAGAATTATGAATAGAGGGTTGGTATGATGTGGGCATGTAGTTTGAAGGATAATTGAACTATGACCTTTCCTGATAGTTGCGCATTAAAGAGATAGCAAAAAATAACGATTAACTCAGCTTTTTATATAATATGTTGCATGTAAAGCAAGAATGGAGACATCTTATTCATAAATCAAGGTTAATTTGACTTACTGTGATATAGTGGAATAAAAATAACAGAGAAATTAACGACGATCATTATAAGAGAATTGAGAAATTTGTAGATATCTATCAACAATATAAGAAATTGCGATTATTTGATGATAGTTTAATTTTGAAATAATGTATTCGTATTTATTATGGTATTATTTAATATAATATGACAATATATATTTTGTTTAATATAATATCGAGATTTCAATATCACATTTTTCTATCATACATTTATCACGTAACATGATATTGTAGTTTAAAATTCAATCACTATATTTCGATTATTTTTTGTTGCAATCAATGTTCACAGGAACATATTCGCGTAAATTGTATTCGATCGTGAAACGCTGATTGAAGAAAAAGAGAAAAACAGAATGAAATATAACTGTTCTAGCTTGGCAATTACTCCGTGTTTTCTCGAATATATGTGTGTACGTGTCTACATTACATGCACATATTTTCATCCCATGAAACATCAATATCAAGTTTATTCTCGAATAACAAAAAGCTGGCGTGTTGAAAATTTTCCCTCAGGAAAAATCCATTCGATCAAGAAGATCGCGGTTAAAACAAAGAGAACTGTATTTTAAAATTGTATTTTGCGTAAAAGTTATTTTTGTTTTGTAATGTTCAATATATCTCCTGTAGTATAATCCTGTTGTTTCGCTGATTAACCATACTTTTGCAAAATACAAAATCATTCTGCTCGTAAAATGTGAAATTTTCTGAAAATTCACAATTAACCGGCAACATCATTTTTTTCCGGGCTTAGAGAATCCGTAAAGCAGGGTCCACATTATCGAGCGAAACCTCGAGCCGAACGTCGTCGCGAGCCGATCATACGTCCATATTACCGAGCCGAACCTTTTCGGCTCGACAATATGAATGCATAATCGGCTCACGACGACGTTCGGCTCGAGTATGGTTGGTTTGGCTCGGTAATGTGGACCCTGCTTAATGAACTCAACGCAGCTGGGACACGCAAATTGCCTCGCCGTTGCACTCGGCCACTTTGTTGCGCCTTTCTTTGTCGGTTCGTTACATTGCATTGCTATGTTCGTTCGGAGATTATTCGGAACAGGCGACACGAGGCGCGCAAGTTTAACGACTTTAATTGAAGCGCACTCAATCAGTCGACCGATGCCTGAGTGTGACACGGCCGGAAAATCTTTTCTTGCTATAATCACGAACATTTATGCGCCGCGCGAGGGGTCCTTGGTCAGGAGCCTCTCTCTCCCGATGTATGTAGGTCAATCCGCACGTGTCGACTCTGCGGTTTGAGAGGTCACTGCTTGCGGGTGGAAGTGACGTGTAATAGCCGGCCGATTTATCGACTTTTAATCCCGCGGACCGAGATCGGCCGCTTGGATGCACGCTGTGCACATGCGTTATTTGTTGTCTGATCCTGTTTCACTGCGAACGCGCCGTCATGAATATTGTGAATGTGTATTGCGAGGGTATCAGATTCCGCGAATGGACGAGCGTGATAGAACTGTGTGTCCAGCTCTCAGAAAAATCCAATTCCAATAAGTAAGACAGTAGAAAAGAAAGAGGAGATAGAACAGTACGGATAAATTAGATGATAAATAAAAAAAAATATATATAGGTCACGTATTAAAAAAATTCAAGTAACAGTATTCTTTTTTTTTCGTATACCTCTGATATGTATCAGAGGTGATGATTTTCAAGTTGCAATATTTTAATATTTTCGTGCAACAGTTTTCTAATTACCGTGTCGCTCTAACAATAACGACAATTTCTAATAATAATTTAGTTCATAAATAAATATATGTCGCAATAGATTTATTTCTACGATGTAGAAATGCATTATTCATATTCTGCTTGATCCGGATTTTCTTTTCAGACACTGAACATCAATTGTACATTATATCGCGAGATTAATATACTGTGAATACTTACCGGACCCAAGTACTGCGCATTAGCAACGGTTGTTTCGGGCGCTGCGAAGGCCGGCGTGCCAGCTTGTCCTGTCAATAATTCTCCAGATTCTCTTAACTCCGTACTGACGCCTAAATCAGCGATTTTAATTCTGCCATCTCTGTCCACTAGTAGATTGCTTGGCTTTATGTCACGATGCACTATTTTCTGATAATGCACTGAAAACAATAGTAAATACCATAAACCTTTTTAATGTGCAATTTTTATTGAAATTCAAAATTTTTAAAAAATTTAAATATCATATTTGCAGTTAGAAAATTTTTGTAGTTGTACAAAGTATTTCTTGATAGAATTGAAGATCGTTTACATAAGAAATGAATACATCTCATTTACCCCTCCCTCCCCTGATGAAATTAGACCGGTGTTACAAGTTTTAAGTCGATTATCATCTAAGCAGCTTTATGTTTTATTGAATAGTATCTGACGCGACCATATTACACTCTTGTGTGTAAAGTATACTAACGTGGTTATTGGGTTTACGTAATGTATGTGACGCCTCTTTCGTCATTGATTCACGATGAACGTTGTGATCCATAATAGGCACCAGATACATTACGCAAATCCGCCTGTCGAGAGGATTTGCATTCTATTATTTAACGCGTACGTGATAAACATGATGCATGCCAAATATGGATTTATCCTACGCAATGTGATTAAAACGCGAATCCTCTATTTTGAAAACCCTTTTAGGAGATAAAAAACCGGTTTGAAAAGAGAAAATAAATGTTGAATCTCAATAATTATTATTCAATTTGGTAATATGACTAAAATCAATTTTAAAACATGCATGCATTTGTTATTCTCAATATGTAAAATTTAATTCCAACACTTAATAATACTGACAAATCATGTAGGATTTCTTCCTGGATTTTTTAGAAAAATATCTTGGCAAAAAGTCTTTGTTTTTAAGAAAACAAAATGTACATATAATGATGAATGACTTACAATATTCGACTCCCAAGACAACTTCGCGGAAGTAACGCCTGGCCGTTGCCTCATTCAGAGGTTTGTCAGTGGGTATAAGGAGGATTTCACCTCGGTGAACTAGTTCGAAAACCAGGTAGAGATTATCCTTGTCAGGATGGTCGAGCACCTCCACAAGTTTCACGACGTTAGGGTGGTCGAGTTTCTTTAGGATGGCAATTTCCTTGTAAACTTTCGCCAATGGATCGGCGCCTGCTCTACGCGGTGGTATTCTCCCAAATATCCCTGTTTTTTTCATTAATTTTCTTTTGCTCACTATCTTCATGGCGTAATACGTGTCGTCCTCCTCGTTGAAAACCTTTTTCACGACACCGAAGGAACCCTGTGCAAGTGCGAAGTGATGCATAAGTAAAGGCGCAAAAGCACACCGTTGACAGTGTATTTCTGTTCTCAGGGTACGCTTGAAATTTTCAGGACTTTCTCTGCGTGGAATTCTCGATTACTATTGTTTAATTCAATCTTTAGCTCTTTCGACTTCTTGACTTTCTTGACAAACAAACGCATTATTGAAGGCTCTCGACAAGATAGTTGTTAATATAAAGA
>VBVR01004509.1:0-14284 GCA_011638315.1 Tetramorium parvispinum
AAGGTACTTACAAATAATCAAAATAGAGAAAAGAATGTTCTCGAGTCAGACACAATGATGGAACTTGCAGATACATTGCCTAATTGACAACGTATATGCAAGATCTAATTTTTAATTTAATTGACGAAATGCTTTGAAAGATTTTTATGTAACTGTACCCTAAAAATATTTTAATTATATTGAGGAAATACTATCGTACAATAAATGTATTTAAAATTATATTTGTATGATATATAAGATTTCTGTAAAAAGAAAATTATACAAATTATATGTAATACAAATATATTTTTAATATTTTGGCATTATAAAACAGTAATTATGTACATAAATAGACAAAAAAGTTTTATTTTTTTATGTAATTTATATAATATGTATACTCACAATGTTTATAAATTTCTAAACTTTTATTAAAATGAACTTTGGTTAAAATTTATCTTAAGTCAATACTGTATATACTTCTAATCATATTTGTGCTAATAAATTTATTTGACAATTGTATATATTAGAAATTTTAATTCACATTGTATTATCAGAATACAATATTTATATTATCTACTAATATTGTTTACTATGATATTTTAGTATCACTTTATTATTCGTGATTAGCGTCGATTAGAAAACATATTTAAATTACCGCACATTCTCAGTTTTCATTTCTTATATAACGCAACTTATATTTTTTTGATTGAAACATCATATAGTTGTATTGAACATATGATAATTTATAAATATTTCAAGTTAATCTTTAAAGAAAAATATTTAAAGCTACAAGAATCGAATAATCTATCAAAAAAATTTGTTTTATCATGAATATTTTCATGATACGGCAAAAAATTATATTGGATAATAGTATACACGTACACATATACAGTGTTATACTACATATGTGACAGCATATGTAAGATATAATATAGTATAGTATGCATATATGAATATATTATATATATATATATATATATATATACTCATACACGTTAAAAATATACATATATACAAACTATGTTTTATATATAGTTTATAGCTATATTGTATTATTATATACTTAAATATTAGATAAATATACAAAATATATATACATGATACTTATACCAAATATTTAAATATATTTCCTGAAATTAGAAGCCGTATCATGATAAATCGTAATATCGTTATCGTTATATGTTACTATTACATAATATTTTAGATCTAAATATCAAATTAGCGCATCAAATTAATATGGCACAATAACTCATTGTAACTGTGCTGGAGATCCTTTAGTTCAGTCCTCAGTTGTACATTTGCGTGTTCGAGATAAGCCGTTCGAATTGCAAGCTCATCCTCCTTGGCTCTACGAGCCTCCCTGGAACGCTTCGCTGCTTCATTATTTTTTCTTCTCTTTTCCCGATATGCAGCTTTATCTTTATCATCGATGGTACTAGTCGGTAGTCCAGGACTCTTGGACACTCGACGCATTTTAGGATTCGCCGTATTGCCCTTTTTAATGGTTTCGAGCATTTTCGCACGGAACAGTGCGTAATCTTCATTGGAATTACAATCGAGGTGAGACGCCATGGACAAAAAGTTCTTCGGATAGGCCTTGAAAGGTCTCTGCGTTTTCAATATCGCTGTGTTCACCGATGATGTCAATTCCACATTCGTAGATGGCGAACATTCTCTCTTCTCTGTCGGCATTGTCCATGAAAGTCTTTCTTCGGCCTCATTATATGGCACAAAGGATCGCGATTTTGTACGTAATACAGGCATTGTTGATGTCGCTACTGAAATTTTTGTGATTTCGTTCGGAATTTCTGGAAGAGTAAAGCTTGACGATGGGTTCTGATGTGTTGCTATTAATACATTCGTAATATTAGGCATATTTAATGTCGCGTTACGTTTCAATTGACCATCTTCGTAGTAACCCATAGATTCAGTCCTCATTCTCTTCGGAGAGTTTGACTCGGAATATGGCGACAACATGGCACTACTCCCTGCAATAGACCATTTGTCCATTGGTTCATTACTTTCTGGAAGATTTATTTGTTCATATTTGTTGATTATACTTGAAGACAAAGTTTGCGATTTCGTAGTTAAATTTATTTTTTCCTTTGTTTCGTCAAATACGTCTGTCACAGTCTTCTTGCGTGATAGATCTAGAACCGTATTTAAGTCTAGGCCATCCTTTCGCTCAGGGTATTGAGAAAATCCTCCTTTTTTACAATCCCACATGTTCGCCATCGTCATTTGTAATTAGCTGCAATAAGATTACAAATTATTAATTATTAATTCAAATTATTAATTCATATTAATTTATATGTACATATATTGTGTATATATGTGTCGAGTAAGAAAATTGTAAAACATTGGAAAGTATATATTAAAAAATATTTAGAATTTTACAAATAATCTATTATATTCACATAAAATTTAGCCGTTTTCAATAAAATCCTAATCAATTCCATAGTAATTCAAATTCCAGTTACCGTGCAAATGTAACTACTATGCTAACGTAACTTTTCAATTGCACGAAAGTTTTATAAATTTGATTGGTAATTTTGACTTATTTTTAAATAAAAGAATATTATATATTTCATTCAATTGATGTATTCTTCATATTATTTTCCCAGTTTAATGAAACACAAATTATGTAATAATAAACGTAAAACAGTTCAAACTTAAAGTTTGAAAATTTATATTTTGGACTATTCAAATAGTTCGAGTTCTTTCGAATTTGTATTTAAAATACGATAAGAATTAATAAAATGACTGATTAACTCTACTACCAAAATAAATCTATGATTATAAATGCACACAAAGTATGATTGAAAATTCACAATCATTTACTAATTTAATTTTGTTTGTACGATAAATTTATACTGGTAAATCTACTACTTGGAAATCTCTTGTCCATAGTATGGACTCCATACAACGTATATTAATATAATGGGACGCTCGATTTTTGTCTCTTCCTCTGACGCCTTCCCGTCAAGTCGACCAATAATCGAGACTGCTTAAAAAGAAGGCGGAGACTTTTATAGGAAGATTTTTATGGAAGGCAATTCTTATCGCAAGATGCGTGTAAATTGCTCTGACTTTCTTAATGCATACGATTGCATCATTAGCAAATAATTAAATAATTTTCAATAAATATTTCACATTTCTTAGATTTATTTATAAAATAAAATTTAATGTGAAAGACTGTAACAACTAGATATATATCACTTAAAAATGTACGCATAATGCCAAGCGATAATAAATAGTACGTTGGAACTCTCACATATAATCGTAAAATATAATTAAGCCTGTTACACAAGCTTATTCTGTGTCAAATAAATTTATATAAAATAATTTTTTTTCATACATTAGAAACAGAAAAGTTTGACTTAAACTTAGAACAATTAGAGAATTAACGGCGATTTAAAACGTGAAAAAACATTTCGACAAAAAACATTACATTTTCTTAAATATAAAAATGATAAAAACAATACAAACTATTAAAATTATAAAAAATAATATAAATTGGGAAAGTTATATGTAAAATATCAAAACCGTTTTTATTCTTTCAATCATATTTTTCAGCATAGTTTGCTGGGTAAGTTCGACGGTATATAATGTATAAAACGTACATACGTACATAAAATCTTTTAAAATTATATTTTTCAAGCTTTTAAAAAAATGTAAAAATAATATTCGATGGAATTCTATTGCAATTTGTAAATACGCTTACCTAATAATCCAAATTTAATCCAAGGTTATCACTGGTAGCACAACACTGTGACGACGACAATACGTCCTTATTATTATATTCGATTACCACGATCGTGATACTTTAATGCGTACGTTGCGAAAAGTAGAGACAAACTGAATTTTAGACTCGACACAAGATGTTTGCCAGACAAATTTCCATCTCCATCTAGTTTCGGTCGGGGTTGGAGAAGCCTTATATAGCTCACCCTTGAGGCCCCAAATGTACTTCTTAGGAAAAGTAGTGGTGGGGAAACTATACAACCTGTTGGTCAGAAACGCTGAAATGGCACGTGCTTATTCGAATAGCGATCATAGTCAATTTCCAAACATTTGACATAACACGTGATGACATCGTTCACATAGTTTCTTATTACAGTATATAATTTATATTTTATTTCCTTCTATTTATAATTTATATAATATTTTCTTATATCTATAACATATCTTCATTTCTCAACACTTAAATATTTATATATCAAGAGACTATATATTATTCTATTCCATCTACTAGATACTGTTAAGCAAAGGGTCAATGCTATATGTGAAAATTGATTAGAAATTATTCAATGATTTTATCAGAAACGCAATTGAGTAAAGATGATATCGATGAATAATTTAAAAAAATTGGGACTTGGAAAGAAAAAAATGTAATGTAATATAATGTTTATAATGTTCATAAAAATATTTATCTACCAAAATATTTATCTTACCAGACTTTGAAACGATATTCGGTTTAATACATAATTTAATATTTAATTTGATGTATAATTTTTTCGTGTTTCTGTTTATCGCGTGTATATAATATTGTCTAAAATGATTATAGAAATTTATATGAAGTAAGTATATGTAATAAATAATTAAAAATGATATTGCAAAATGGCAATGCACGACTGCAGATTTTGAAGTCAATTAAGGCACATTCAGCCAAATCTAATGGTTTTCCGGAAAAGACAAAACTTTCCTTTTCCAATTGTTCTTGTCAATATGATTTATGACTGAAAGGATTGATGTATGGCAACTCATTTGCGTAAAAATTACAAAGTCGGGCAACGTCTCAAAAGAAATTCTTGAATATTTTCTTTTCCAATAAAGCACTAATAATGAAAACAAGAATCCAATATTTTTCGCATGACTAATTGTTTCATTTCGTAATATTAAGTCCATTTTTCATATGATTTAGTTTTCATGGATTCTTTTATATTTTAGATCATAAATCATTCGATCAGAAATATACATTTTAAATCTCTAAATGATAATTTAACATCAGAATATTTCAAATAGTAAGAGGAAGGTAAATTAAATTCCATTGAAAAATAAATTAAAAAATTCTTACATGTTTAAACATATCGATTAGTATATTTAAATACCGAAATCAATAACTATTTTTCTTAATACTTCTTAACGACGGTTCCTAATGTTAATAATAAGCTGTAAATTAAATGAATATGAAAAAAGTTTTAAATTGAGCATTAACAGCGTATTCATGTACTATCTCTCGTTGCGAAAAACAATAGTAGTTTCATATTATAAAACCTTTTTTAATACAGCTACTGTTGATCTTTTTTATCCGCAACTTTCATTAGTATAAAAGAAAAAGATTGATAGACATATAATAAAATAAAAAATGAAAATTGTCAGCGGGAAGGGACACAATTATTTCCAATACGACGACGGCGGTGCCTCATTATGTCGATGTCTTGCGATCACGCCAAATTTAGTTGTCCATTCGGGGCTTCAGTTGAAGCTTGTCATTCTTATAAAAGCACCCCCGTGCTCAATTCACTGCACCGCCTCCTTTCTTGTGTATACAAATTTTTGCTCTTTTGGCTGCATAACCCACATTTCTATGGTGCCCGTGAAACGGCCGCAACCCGTTATTTGCGATTTTTCCCGTGATCGCCGCGGTCCCGGCGACGGATGAATGCGTTCACCATTTGCATCTGTCGCACGCTCACAGGCATACTGCCACGGTACGTAACGGTATCGGATGGACGTCGCATATCCACCCCCGTCGCTTTCCTCGAAACCTCTGGTTTTGCGGGTCGTGAATAGCCAGATGCACCGTTGACGTCGTTGATAGTTTTCTCAGGATATTTACAAGTGGCGGGACCGTAAGGGTAAAGCAAGATATCTGAAGGTAAAGCAATGGACATCTGAAACGAACATCATACCTTCTTGAATCTCTTAATGCTAACGACGTTGTTGCTAGCGAGCACATTACATTTACAAAAATATTTACGTAATCCATGATGCACTGGATTAGATACATGAAGACATTGTTTACTTTTTTTATCTTCAAGGGAATCCGATAATTTTTAAATATTAGAATGTATGTTATATCATATATTGTACGCTATACGTCATTGTTACCAAATACGAATGCCATAAGATAACTGCGTGTCACACTCATGTAATGTTTACGTGATCCATTCGTTATCACTCATCTATAGACTGATCAACGCATTTGTAACTCATTATTGACTTTCTAAGCCTAATAAATCTAACTTATTAATCAAAATAAATTTCAATCTAATATTCATATTTTATTTACATTTGTAATTGAAAATTTAATATATAAATATTAATAAAAATTATTTCACTTGACTTGAAATGTTTATATCAAAGTGTTTATAACCAAACAAGAAATTCATTAAAAATATTCTATATCTCAGATTGCTTATTGTTCTTGCAGAATGTTTCTCTTTAATTTTAAAATTTCTAGAATATTCCTTTCATAAATTAAATTAGTTCATTTTCCAAATTTTTCAAAACTGTAATGTATTTTTTCACATAAATACGTTTTACAAGAATATGATAAATCGAAAATAAATTACTTATTCTTCTCTACGAGTCACAGAATGATAGAAGAAGAATAAGTAATTTATTTTCGATTTATCTTTCTTGAAAAATAATTTTTGTATAATTATTTGAGACTCACTTCAATTGTGGCTTTGTATGTACATTCATTTCTCGAAAACTCGTTCGCTTTCTGATCTCGTTTCTATCGACATACCTCTTCACTTCGAAGGTGCATTTTACTTCTTGACTGACAATCCTTTTTGTTCGCTCGATGAAGATGGATCTCCGCAACTTATTGGGTATATCCGAAAAGTTATACTCTATTTAAGACGTACTTCGCAATATATTAGCACATATTGAGAATATTATTTTTAGTTAAGAAACCTATCTCTTTTAAGTTTTTAAACATATAAAAATTATTATGAAATAACAGTAAATTCAATTTAACGATTAACAACTGATTTTACAAACAAGTTTTATATTATCATCTGTATTTTCATGTACATGCTTGCAAAATTAAATTCACAAATACTGACAAAAATGTCAATTTATGAAATAAAATAATTTTACTAAAAGTTACATTTATAAAACGGAGCACAGCTGGGCACATATACGACATAAAAAGAAATGCTTATAATGTAGGAAAGAAAACTGATAGACGAAACTGCAACAGCAGAATTTTCGGAAAGCAAAGATTGTCCGGTGTCTGGTTACTAAGCCGGCGGCAAAGAGTTGAGGCACAATCGCGCGACAGCAAGGGAAATGTTTACTCACCATTTGTTTGAGAAGCTTTTGAAAGCATCGTTGGTTATTTGAAGATTCATGCATTGTAAATTTTCTTTCAATCTTGTTGGCGATTTTGTTGGATGCACGGTGATTATCTCGCAGATTCTTTGTCCTAGCGTGTCCTAGCTTGAAATGTTTTCTTGTTCCAAGTAGAAATTTTATCTCGAATACACATTCTCGCATGTATTTAGAATAAATAAAATTATATAGAATTTTTGGTATCGTAATCATTAGATCCTAAATTGGGATTTTTGCGGTTCACACAAACGTAATGAACGTTGACCGTCGGCAGGACATTAGTCAGGATATTTGAGTCATTAAGGGGTAGTTACTATTTTTAAATGATGTATCTTTCCGACCTTCATTAAAAGCTATTAAGAATGTCATTAAAAACATTTTAATTACTAATGTTCAGATACTTATTACTTTTTTATTCTATTTTATTTTTTCTATTTCTATTCTTTTTCCTACTTTTATTATCATTATCTGATATTTAAATTAGCTAAATGGCGTTTATAATGTTTACCGTTAGCTCTCAATTGTTAAAAAGAAAAAAAATTTAATATTGTCAAAATGAAATCTGAACTGAAAGTATATTGTGGCTGAAAAACGAATTCGTAGATTTACATATTTGCATTGTCAGCAAATTTAATTTACTAAATTTTCTTATTTTTATCTGCCGATTCAATACGCAAGGAGTCGTTAAATTCAGTGTCAAACTTAACATTAATTTCGTTGAGACATTAGTATATTTTGTAAAATATATAAAGAATGTTTCTAACAATTCTGGCAGTAAGACATTATATTAATAACGTTGAATAAAAATCATTTTTTAATTGATATAAACTGCAATGAAATATGTAGAGCTTGAGAAATAATTTTTATGATTCTATAATTTTAGAAAGCTTTGTTAGTTCAATTAAATCCGGAATAAGTATCCATTTTCGCACGTATCAGCAATATTTTTTACTAAATAGAAAGAATATACATATATATTGCGGAAACTTAATAAAATATTTTAGTGTACGTAGATGCTGTATTATTCCCTGGGACAGTCACATCCTTCGGGGATTCAAATCCTATTATAGTCCTATAGGTGCTCATTCACACATAATATGTCTAATTAAAAATATCCAAATTAAAAAAAATACGAATAAAGAAAAATCTCTTTCACAAATTTTCTTTTGAATAATTTCGATATTTAATATTTAAAAAAAAAATCTGCGTTTGCGATACAAGAATTATTTTATCTTTAAACATAATGTAAATTCGATCGGATGATCAAAATGCAACTTTCATGCATGATATTTCTTCATAAAGATTTAGATAACAACCTTTCTTCTGAAGGTTTCAGGTTGAGGGCAGATCTTTTCCAAATATCAGGATATTGGTCAGCATGTCATATGGCCGCTGGTCGGTGACCGTGTGGGCGAAGGTTGCAGATGCGCGATGGCCAACCCCTTCGTAATAATGTTGGAAAAGCGGATGCTGTGTCACAACCCTTCTGCCATTGTATCCCGATAGCGGAGGCCATTGTCCATCCCCCGTTACAATAACCAGCCAGGTAACGGTAAACGCACGGTGGGATTCAACACACGAAAAGTGTGTCAAAAGGCCGCAATTTTCAGAACTAATCTCTAAACCGTGACGTCCCGAAAATTGCTTTCCATCACCATCACGCCGGGCTCTATTGATCGATTGGGCGAAATTGAAATGTCTTGATCACCATATCACGTTTTCAATAATATTTAACACACATTAAAATTCGTATTTAGAAAATTCTTATAAATACTTTAGTCGTTCCTTAATACGATACTAAACATTTCCATAATATTATAATTAACGATAAATTTTCTGAATCGTAAAATTTCCAAAGAGTAGATTAATAGATAATATCATATATCATTCTTTAGTCGTTATATCTTATCTGTCTTATCGAGAATATCCGCCGTCATTTCTGTGTTGTCGCATTCGATGATTTCGCATTGACGCAAAAGAAGGAATGTAGTTTTTAGAAACTATTATTTTTGTTATTAATACTATTATTCACAATTAACAAAAGTATAGACAATAATGGTACACTTGATTCTTTTTACATGAAACCCAGTCAGACACAGTGCTGATGACAATAATTATAAATTAATTGGTCTTAGCTACATGCGGCAAATCGTATTTTCCACGCACGCATTTTATCTTAACGCCAGGTGTATCTCGTAGTCGTCCATTCCTGCAGAGCACTATATTATGTTCTTGTAGATTGTGGCCAATTCCTGAAATAATTTAAGCCGTTTAAACTTTCTAGTGCGGACGCGAAGCTCCAAGTTTCCAAGCCTGCTAATATCAAATGCAATATTGTGGCACGAATTACACGAATCTTACCGGGAACATACGCCGTCATTTCCTTGCCGTTCGATAATTTCACGATAACGCATTTTCGATTTGCGGAGTTGGGTTTCTTTGGCTTTTTAACGACAGTTTTTAAGACTACGCCCTTCATAAATGGTTGACCGTCGAAGGGATTCTTTGAAGGTTTGCGCTTTTTGTATGGTCCACCTCTTTTATGCATTTGCAATAATGTGCTTCCAAATCTGATCTGTCCCAATCCTGGATTAGTATAAATAATCACGTAATCATTCCCCATAACCAGGTAGAAAATGATTAGAACAAAAAATAGAATTATCGACCGTATTGCTACTATCGAGATATCTTTTTATGTCTATTATTCTAACTTTAAATATAATTAACCGATTTCAATTATCATCTCGCGCACATTTTGAAATCAAAGACATCACCGATTATTAATATATTGTTAGAAAATATTTAGATCAGCCAGCATGTTAGTTTCAGTCAGATTTTCGTGTCGATTTTCAGATTAAGAGCTACAAACATAGGATAGTAGGCGTCGACCGAAAACTGCCTTTGATGCCGACCACTGATCTAGACGATAAGCGCGACTCTTCTCTCCATATTTACGAGATAAATAATAATTAAATAGACTGAAGAGATATTTCAAATAGAAAGATGTAACGAATTGCGAAATATTTTAATATTTTCTTAGGACTATTGTAAATGAAATTCCAAAAGGATAAAAGAATACCATCTAATTAACAGTGAAAGTACGGATAGAGAATCAAAATTCTTTTGCAAATAATCCCAACACAGTAACCATGACATAAGAATAAACCCTAGAATGAAGTTTCGGTTACAGAGAAATGTGAAAAATAATATGCAATTTTCAAAGAAAAGAATTTTTCTTTCAAGGAAGCATACTGTTAAGCAATATGATTAATGATTATTTTCGTCTCTTGTCAGACACATTCTACAAAATTCTTTGCTCAATAACACAATGCACATAAAGAAAGGTCAGTAAAAATAGAAATAATGTCTCATTTGTATCATTATATCATTTTAATAATGCTATTGTCAATTGAAATAATTATTCACTTTTGGTTCATAACATTCTAATATAATTTTTGCCAATTAATTTACGTGATCTTGAAAATTTATTTAATTTAAAAAAATATGCATCAGATCCACTTTAAAAACTTTAATCTCTATATAAAATATAACGAATCTTTAATTTTTAATTATAAACATATTATTTCATAATTATTGACCATGTTTTTTATCGTTTCTAATTCAATAAATTTAGAGATTGCTTCTAGTGCCTAACATCATTGGTATGTTTGACAAAATAAATATCCTGGAAGAAAAAGGTCCTAAACTCTCATAATCGAGACGTAATAATAGAGAAATTATCTAAAACGAGTATCATATGACAATATAGCCGATAAAAGAAATGCTCGTTACAGAGTGATCAGGTTTCAAAAAATGAAAGGTTTCGGCGGTGACGTGACAATGTTAGAATTGCTTCACGAAGCCATGACATCTTGTGATCGACCAAAGCCTGCCGAAGAAAAGTACTATCGTTGATCATTTCGACTGACCACCGTCCGTCAATACGACAGATGTCCAGCAGGATAGTGACTAATCCGTCCTAACTCCTCCTACGTTAGGAAAGGCTATTATGTACGAAAGGCAACCCCTTTTCCCATAGATGAATGCGCAAGATTACATTGCGAAAATTTTCGACGTTCGGTGTTGCACTTTGTTGCATCGTTATAATGTCGCAAATCCTTCTTCTTTTGCCTCGAAAAATCTTTTTCTTACGATTACGAATACAAAAATGCGAGTTTAAAAATTCTTTTCTTCATCCCTAGTCGTAAGAATTATATCATAACATTCGGGATTAAATTAATATTTATGACAAATTAATATTTGTTATTTAAAATTAATTTAAATTGCGTTTGACTAAAAATTTAAACATAAATAGCGATATGCGACTTGAATTCTTCATTAAAAATTAATCTACTTTAACATGTAAAAATTTCTTTTCTTTTATTTATTTGAAATTTCCTTTTTGCAATACGATAGCACGACATAATTCAACAGCTTGAATGAAAAAATTGAAACGGACAGATGAAAATATTAAAGATAGATTCTCGTGGCATAGAAGCTAAGAACAAATAAGAAAGTTTTGTGCACAAGATTATTAAATGAACGAAACGCAGGATCTTTAATTCTGATAAGGCATCATTTGCGAACGCTCTCACGAATGCATGAATGGATCACGGTCCCTTTGTAGGGTTGCGAGAAAAGCGGAAAGGGAAAAACAGGCGAGCAGCGCTTGGATCCCACAGTGACAACTGGTCAACCGCAAATGGACACGTCACACCCCTCAATTCCGAACGATTTTCGCCAGTGGTCACAAGGGCATCGTCTTTACGCGGCTCGAGCCCTTTCTTACGAAGTGGACGGGATAGAATCCCTTTTGGTATTTTGGAGATCTCTGTCCGTGGGGATCAAAGAGGTGAGGGTGCGCGTATTTTCGCAGCAGCGGCAAGAATGCCGGCCGCGATGGGAAATCTAGCCGACTTCCTACGATATTTGACCATTTCTTTCGCAGTATCCGGATCCAAGCAGAAAAGATACGTATCTATAGGCGATTATAGATGGTTCGGAGAGGACCACGCCAGTCATCGCGCTCATAAGAAATATGATACCTCTAACGTTTCATACAATTTCACGTAAATAAGTCATCAAACTACTAATCTTGATTTTTATTTTCACATCCTTTATATGGACTGACAGATTCTGGCGCGTTTAAATTTCAGATTTTTCATATATAATTCAAAGATACATGAATTTAAAATAACAAATAAGATTGTTAAATAATTTATTAGGTTAAATATTTAAGATATTACACACTATTAACAATCATAATTAGAAAAAAATTTTAATAGATGGATATCTTAGAATTAACATAAGTTAGATAAGGGCTAACACTAGATGTGCGTGTTATAAACAAAATTTATTAAATTCATTTATCGAATTTCAACAAATTCTATATTTGGATATCTTGGAATTATTTTTAAATAATTAAAAACAATAATAGTAATACTAAAAGTGTTATGAAAAAAAGATTGCAAAGTATAGTATTTAAAACACGATAGGCATAAAATAACATTTCATGTAACAACAATTTGTTTAATCAAAAGATATAGTTTCTCTCTCGATGTTTCTTTCTATTATTCTATTTTACAATTAAGACTGTTATTTCTATCAATATTAAATAATTTCTAGCAGCACCAAAAAATCAAGTAATAGTAAATCAAATGTCATAATAAAAATATATGAATATCCAAGTTATATTGAAAATGCTTTCCACTTAAAAGAATTGAATTCCGTTCTAAAACTACGATCATGATGCAAGAGACTTAAAAATGTTCTTACCTTGTAGTGCTGTACTCACACACGTCCTCGTGGCATTCAGTACGTTTCCTGTTAATAGCAAGTAGATTTCAATTTGTTGTTAAGTAAACCAACAATATACAAGTTTACCTTGGCTGCAGCTGCTCCCACAAAACCTCAATAGGTTGTGCCCTGAAAAAAATAAATAAAATGGTCAGATATTATATATCTAAAACTGAAACTGAAATCTGATTATACATAAATAAAACTCAAAATTTTGAAGTATCCATTATGACAGTAACTCTCCTTTATTCAAAGATTAGAGGTTAAGAAATATATATATCAAGGAAATTATTATGCTATATTAAGCAGCGATCGTACCTTGGATGGAGCTGGCTATGCAAGTTTTTGCTAAATTCATTACACTTTTGGCTAGGAAATTCATGATTAATATAATTAATACGTTTTTTCTACGGCAACTTAGCCCGACCTAACCTCACTGTGTGTTGTTTAACACATGACGGTTCGCTATTGCCCTCTAGTGACGAAGAAGTAACTACCACGTGAATAAAAACGTACATACAGTAGGAATCTTATTTACCGATTTTAGAAAAGCTAATTTAATTTTATAGATGTAATTTTTCATTCGCATTTTTCGTTTCTAATATTTGATTTCATCTTTTTTTATTGTATAAAAATACATTCTTTATCTAAATATTCATTTTTCTATATTATATATGTTAGAACACAAAAATATTACATGTGTAACGCACCTGTTACCTCAAAATATTAAGATTCTTCAAAGTTTTCAGTTAAAATAATCAAAAAGAAGTTTTTAAGCTGACTTATCTGTCTATAGATATAATTTTATTATTTTTAGAGTAGTTTTTTTAGGACTATTTTTAGATTTTTAGACATATTGTGAAATAGAACTTAAAGATACGGAAACACGTTAACAAGAAAAAAATGACGAAAGAAGAGCTAGGGTTGCTTGATAAATATCAGTTTATAAATAATTTAACATTCATATAATTTTGATAACACTCTATCTATTAAAATAGAGATTAGTTTTGTTTTTAGCAAAATTGTGTAAGTAGTAAATCACTGATAAATCGATTTATCAGAAATATAAATTCAGATATACACAGTGTTTGCTGGTATCTAGATGAAACCATCTAGATGGTCATTTAGATGAAAAAATTAACACATCTCATCTATATCTAGA
>VBVR01004510.1:0-14286 GCA_011638315.1 Tetramorium parvispinum
TAGTCGAATATCGGGGCCAAGCTATCTCGCGCGCAATCAGACCCATATCGATAGTGGCCGGTGGCCGGCGGCACATGCTCCGCGCGACGTGCGTTTCAATCTTTCTATGTGCGCGCACGTAGAAAGCTTTTTCGTCTGCCCATCGGCATTCAAATCGATCGTACGGCAACGTACGGCAACGTACATACACGGGACTCGTATCTCTCGAGCTCGTGTTGTCAGTATTGTCAGTGAATCTCGACAGATCTTCGAATTAATGATCGCCAATTACGGCATTAGCGGCCGTACGATGTACGTGATGCCGTATACGCGTAAGCACAATTCTTTCACGCGCTTAGGCTCGTGAAGATAAACTGTGTTTGTGTAATCGAATAATCTGTTTGAGATTAACGAAATTTCTGTGCGACATGATTCATGTTAACAACAGTGTTGTATAGTGTTTATTCATTCCCCGAGCTAGGTTGCAAGGTTGCAAGGATTAAAGATCCATCGATGTCAAACGTTCAAGCGAATTAACGTTACGTGCGAATGCTGTTATGATGAAGAAAAAGTCTCATATGTAAACTCTTTTATGATTCCACGAGCGTGGAATCTGTCTGGGTTTTAAACGCGATATCGCGTGATTAAGCAAAATTTTACAATACAGAAACACACAGAAATTATGTCGAAACGGCCTGATAAATTAGAGAACGGTATAATATTACATTATTTCCAAATACCATACCGTATCTTCCTTTTAAGATAAGGTACTCACAACTCGCATATTGAATCGCATGTACTATACTTGTTCGCTTATCGATCGACAATGTCTGCCAATTTCACATCAATTATTCATATATTTTTCCAATTATTTTTTAACATAATACCTTCTAATTACTAAGTCTTTTCTCATTATACAATATACAATTTCGAAAAGATTGAAAATAATTAAATATTGCAGTCAAATAGCAATAGACTTTAAACTTTATTAAAAAAAGATTAAAGAATATGTAGATACGTTCTATATTCATTTAAATACTTTGTATACACATGTATATGTATATGTATACGTATATACATGTACACGACGAACTTTCTCTTCAGAGATGCCTCTAGATTTTTTTTTTTAAGAAATGATTCCATCGGTTATCACACGTTCTTTTTTCTCGAATAATCTCAATATGTGACGTATACTGGATTGGTAATTTCAACTTACAGCAAGTTACTCGCGCGATAACGTAGAGTTTTATGTAGGCAAACTCTAATAATTGGGATATAAACTCTTAGTTAGCCGGTTAGTAATTCGTTCATGCTCGTGCTTGAACTCGTTGCTTCGAACTTTCGTATCACTATATTTTCCCCTTTAACTTTAGATGCACTGTTACTTTATTATATATCGCATTTTTTACTACTTACTGTTATTATATTAAATATTGACTATTAGCCACGTTATCATGTCCTTTCCTCCCTCTCCCCCGTCCCCACCGGTGATAAGTACGTAAGTAACGTAAACTAAATGTTACAAATGCGATATATACATATGTGGTTTAAAGGTATTATCTTCACATGAAAATTCCTTAAAAATATCGTCGTACTTTATCGAGATTATCGATAAGCATATCGCGACAAAAGCGTGAGCGTAGCCGCACGTTACGACTAATTAAATCATGCATTCATTAAGTTGATTAAGTTATAGTCACATGGCAACGTGCGCTCGCGCACACGCGTATTCTTCGTTGACCTCCTTTACGGCAGTGCTTATAATTCTGCGATACAAATGATTCTTTGCATCTCTAACGTTGCGTTCTCGCACAATAGATTTCTACAGAGAATGTTCACGTATTTGTCATTTATAATATGTCATAGATATCAACGATTATATTTTTTACAATTTTACAAATATTCAATTAATACTTTCTTTTAAAATTTGTCAAAATTTGTCTTTTAACGGGGTTTCGCAAAACGATCGTTTTATCTACAATCGACTCATCATCGACTAACACACTAACAATAAGTTGAAAGAAATTAATTTCAAAATTTAATTATCACAATTCAAAGTTTAATCAATTTCGATTATTTTTACAACTAAAGCAATTTGGCTATCAGAAGCTGATTATGGATCTCTTCAATTTCCGCAAAAAAAAAAAAGAAAAGAAAAAGAAAAAAGGGAATTCGATCGGTTCGAAGGCTGTTATATGTTATACTCAATGTTAGGCGCATACACGTCAATCACGAGGAATGAAAAAAGACGAACGAGGTGTCAGCGATGACGCTAACGAACAGCAAATTTCCGCGAAGATGCGCGTCATCGCGTGCACAGCAGATGTTGACGTAATCGTAGGGTGTTGGTAATTATTCTGGTGCGCTTATGCCTTATTCGCGTCAATCTAATGGCGAGTCGCGTTTTCCTCATACGTATTCTGCACGATACGTAAGCTGCAACTTGTAAAACCGAAAACCGTGTACTTTGAATACACTTCGGGAATGGCGGAACTATCTTTGGATCTGTGCCATGCAGCGTGAGAGTGCCTTTATGCTCGCTTGACTTGTCACGCGACTCGATGACGACTGCCTCCAATTATTGTCTTTAAGCGTTTCATTCTCATCCGTTACACATGTGGATTCTTTTTTAACAGGTCGCTCGTTCTCGCGTATATGTCATTTGATTCGAGAATGCTAAATCTTAAATTTGTAAAATTTCAAAAATAAAAAAATTAGAATTAATATCTTTCGTATTAATATTGTTTCTGATAAGAGGACCGTAGAGAGGTTTTAGGGCGTTTTCATGATGAAAAAAAGAAACTTTTCTTACACACAAATATGCTTAATGTTCAACATTTATACATGTAAATTTTCTCTAGCCGCTCTTGGAGACAAACAAGATGTTGAAATGAAAAGAGTTACTTTGGAAGGGGCGAGGTTTGTCGTCATCGTTATTTGCGACACGTTAATTGCCGATGATTCGAAAATGGCAAATATGCTGCAAATGAATACAAAGTGCATAAAGAACGTCATATTTATATCGGACACGCCGCGTGCCGCTGCTCGCGAGAAGGAGGGATTAAGACGCGTTAATCCCCGATGTCGCGGTTAACGGGACATTGCTATAGACGGAACGAGTAACGTGCACGCGGTGCGGCGCGCGGACAGGCAAACAAGACTCGTCCTATCGCGTGCCACGCGCGCGGCTCTACTCGCGGAAGGTCAGTGACAGAAAAGCGGGCGTCGCGTCGCGTCGCGGGATTCTCCCAAAACAAAGAGTCATCGGCCTTTATGCGGAATCTCCGCGCCGCGCCGCGTCGCGCCTCCGCCCACGGGATATTCGTACGGGTCGGTTCCGCGGGGGTGGTTCGCCCTTTCCGACACAGTCATGCATTCCAGGGGTAAATGCGCCGAAGCGCGTGCGCCTCACGAGACAAGGCGCTGCGGCGTGTGGCGGCGTGGCTGCTCCGATCCGAGTCGCGGAGCGCGTTGTGGCGGTTGCTGCGCTATTTTTGTCGACGGATTCACCACGGAATGAGATCAGTGCGCTAAATTTATGACGAAGCGCGCGCGCGCGCGAGAAAGAGTAGCACGCGCGAGCGAGCTAACGGGCGAGCATCCTCCGCTCCATGCATATCCTAAAGCGCCGCTCACCGCGCCGCCTCACGCTTTAGTACGTCGTTAAATAGTTGCTCTACGCTCCCTCCTCTGCCAAGTACTCGCTCAGGGCTGTATTATTAATTGTCGCGTTTCTCCAAGTAGAATCTTTTAACCGTCAATTTTATGACGCGAGTGTAATCAGGGCAATATGGCATAATATCGGCAATATTTAATCAATACACTGCAACTTTACCAATTATCATTATAAGTACATATACTCTATTATACTGTATTTTGTTTACGTTTCGCTCTCTCTCTCTCTCTAACATCTAAAAGATACTATTTGATATATTCGCTGCGACGGAAAATAGAAATGCGCCTGTATATGTTTCTCACTAATTGTAAGTTAACTCTCCACACGCCGACGTGACAAGTTTCCGCTTGGCGCCAAATTCTACGTTTCCACGAGATATCATTCTACGTATCAACACGCCAGCATCGTATGATCGAGGTAAAGACTTGATATTCCATACGTGACTTTACTCGCAAGAAAATTCAATTGGAATAATTTAAAGGCATGCGCGCACATCGCGAAACACAATTTTCATACAGCGAGATTTAACTGCGCAAGGTTACTATCTTCTCGTTTTTTCTCTCAACACTTGGACTGACGAAATGAGCTTGACAATTACGTCTCAGTATATATCCGCATGTTTTTCAAACACCGCGCGCGCAATACAAAGGCCACGCGATAACTACGCGTTACTCGTTACGCACGAATATATGGCGACTCCAAGGTAGCACTCTGACAATGAGATAGATATAAAAACATAACAACGTGTTCATTACTCGCTGTGCCATCGGTTAATAATGCATCATAATTTACCATCGTACATAGATTTACACACATACACTGTCGTTATATCATAATTGTCAATGAAATAAAATTGTTCACTTTTAGCACGTACTCCAAATATCTTTATTCGAGTTTAAAACATTTTTTTAATTTGAATTTAACCTCGCAATCTAAGCGCTTTCTCGGTTACGATGCCTAACTCGAGGAGATTATTGAAAGTGCGTAGATGCTCGACGCACCGATACGCGGCAAGTTAATCGTCTTCAGGAAGAAGGCTATCGCGCGTTAAATGCGCAAGTGTGCGCTACAATGAGTCTAAAGTGTGGGCGTTTCGTGCGCGCATATCCTCCTTCTAGTCGAGATTAGTGTGAAAGTTTTTTTCCAATCTTCGATAGAGTATGAAGATGTCTTTTCTGCGGTCAGATGCTGCTGGCTAGAATGCGACGATAGATATGGTACTGCGAATGCCGCGCACGCTTAGCGGATTCTCATGCAACAGCTGCCCGTTATCGTAGAAAGTATAATATTATAAAATTATGTTGGCGTATATTAGCAAAGATTATTTTCAATTGAGATAAAGATTAGTTATACATATATATGTACAGAGACAGCGTAATTCTTGTCCATATATGTATATATATATGTGTGTGTGTGTGTGTGTGTGTGTGTGTGTGTGTGTGTGTGTGTGTGTGTATTGCGACATTTTTGAGAAAATGTTAATCTTAAAAGGCTATTAAAAAAAAAAATCGGCGAGATCCTATTTGTTCGTTGAGATAATTGAGACCAATATCGTACTTAATTTTCAAAACTTGAAAAATGCGCACGACAACGACTTTAACAAATCGAGTTATCAGTTGAAAACGTTCGTAGCCAAGACTGCCATTATCGTAATCTTATCAGCAACAGCATTCGCCACCGTGCGCAGGATATATGTGCATATTCCTCGGTCGTGCGTCCGAGATATCGCATACGTCATATACGAGCACGAATCCTTCGTACGTGCAGCAATTTCGTGTCACGCGACTGACGCATCAAGAGCCTATATCCGTGAGATAAAGGCCAGGATTTTGCATAAGGACACGACATATAACGACGGCCTCGACTAGCGAGACACCCGGTATACGAGGCACCATCGTACGCCGCGTAACTTGTGCCGGACATTTCGCTCATTGTTCAAAACAGTTTGCGGATTTTGATTGCGAATAGTTGGGCTAACCTACTGAAATAGTTTATCGACAAAAGACGGGTAGATTATAGTCCGCCAATAATGTTGCTGTGAGATTTCGCGCACAGATACTATCTAGATAAATCTACCGCCGAATCGATCTTCCAAGATTACCGAATGTTTCGGGATTTCCAATAACCAAAGTGTATGTGTGTGCGTGTGTCGTATCGTACTCGTATCGTACGGTCTTTTAGTCGCATCGGTAAAATCTCGCGAGCACCACTGGCTTACACCGACTGTTTAGAGTGTCGGAACAAGTCTGTGTAAGTAAATTCGCGCTGCTCGGCAAATATTGTTACACGAGCCCCACTTGTTATAATATCCGCTACGTGTGCGAGTCGAAGTCTTCATACTATCATATTTCGCTCAAACTTATAAATGATCGGAATTTACAGCCTTTATGGAATACGTTGGGCATAATTTTGTCAATTTTGTCAATTATTTTTTCACGTTTGTTTAATTTTGCGCGCAAAAAATCTCTCTCTATCTCTCTCAGACATTTGCACATTTGCAACAAATGAAAGTTACGGAAATGCCGTTACGATAAAACAAATTACGGAGCTCTTTATCGATCGCGATGGAGTCTCCGGGCACGGACACTCTTGTGCCGAGCCACAAGCGATTAGCGGAGACGCTACTGATCTTTCCTTTGTATTGTTTCGTTCGTTATGCATTTCTCGACGGACAAATACGGCTTTTAATCAGTCGCTACGCAACTGATACCGGTCGGTATAACTTTATTCTCTCTTCTTTCGCAGCGTGTAGCTTCTCCCGCAGTATGATAATTTAAAAAGTAATTTGAAAAGTTACGCAAAATACAAAAGCTTATAAGAGCGCTCACGAGCAAGTTTTGTGAAATCAATCTGGTCGCAAAAAACCCAAAACATTTCTCACATTCAGATACTATCATTTACAACGTCGCGGGTATAGCGAAAAAAATTTGGTCTTTTCCAATGATGTATATTTCGATACGAAATGCTAATTTAATAACAACGTGTATCTCAATAGTCTTTATATCACGTATGTATAATTATAGCTTCAATCATAGCTCCAAACAGAAATTTGTTTTCGAATATCGAATATTCATAGGCAATGTTATACGAATATATTTGGTGAGATGTCATTACGAGATTACTTAAATTAATTATTAAAGCGTAACGAAAATTTAATAGTATATTGACGATGTGTATATATAAAAATGACATACATGCAAAAGATATTGATGGAGAACGAGCAAACAGTTTCCAAGTTCAGTGTCAATCGTGGATGTGATGATATCATCATTAAAACGATCACAGTTATTAATGCATAATTCCATCGCATGCATTTTTCGTAGTATCGTTTAAGAAAATAAAGAATTCGATTTTTAATACGAATGAAAGTTTGGTAAGCCAAACCGATGGCGTCGTGCCAGATAATTCTCAATGCTAACGAGTCAGCTTGACAGAGGGGGGGGGGAGAGAATCCAAAACAATGATTGCCAAATAGTTTGTGATCACGTTACGTGATCAGTGGTGGAAGCAATGTTTTCGTCGCTTATGTCGTCGAAATCCATACTAGGGTAAATATATCATGCGATCTCTCCAATATCGCTTTAGTTTTGTTAAAGTAGAGCATGAAAGTGACAATTATCAAAATGGCGTAAACCACAAATGACAAAGAGAAAAAAATAAAAAGATGATAACATTATCGCATAACGAGATTTATGTTTCATGCTCATTTATTCCGTTTTGTGGCGAATATATAAAATCATTTATAATGTACTTTGTATCTCTGAGAAACGTGAACAAGCGTGCGATATATATATATATAGAAAGAGAGAGAGAGAGAGAGAGAGAGAGAGAGAGAGAGAGAGGAGGGGGAGAGGATTATTCGCTCTGTTCGTTGTTCGCTCATTAAAATGCGTTATCCGCGATCGAGTGTACGTATATCGATCACAAGTCAACGGGCTCATAAAAATTCATTCGATTCCGGAATAAAAATGCGTCTCGCGAGTTTCGTTAAAGTTTAAATAGAACGCGCCTCTCTCTCTCTCCCACCCATTTCGATGCTAGGACAAATTATTAAGCTATGAATCTACTATCTCTCATTTATTGCAATGTTTTGCAAAAGTCTCCATGCGACACACATTCTTGGAGTTAAATCAAAACATAAATATGCAAGTTTGATAAATATCATCTGGCGTGGCAGACGATCAATAGTGGCAATAATTGTTCGTGAAATAGCTTTTCGTTTTTCTCTTCTCTTTCTCTCTCTTTTTCGTTTTAATTTCTACTTTTATAATTACAATAAGAACAATTCTCGAAAACTCGATTGTCGGCATAGAAAATTTCGTCTTTATTATATCGAATGCGCGTGATTCTCGAGTTCGGCTAGTTTACAAGGCAACATTGATATTGGCCGGGTTCCAAACTCGTAAGAATCGCCTTGACGACAAGACTTTCTAGAACTTGTGATGGTCGGCGATTAATTTGCATTCCGGCATTATGCGAATATCGGTATGCTTCCAGTCGCTCCTGGCAAAAGTGATACGCGCGATCGGAGGAGCGCAATGTGAAATTCCGTCGCATCACTTTGCTTCGACGCGACGCGACGCGACGCCACGGCGATGCAGGCCACCGCGCCATGCCGCTCCGCTCCGCTTTGCTCCACGCCAGCCTATAAATAATTCCTAATC
Organism: Tetramorium parvispinum; assembly: GCA_011638315.1. NCBI lineage: Eukaryota > Metazoa > Arthropoda > Insecta > Hymenoptera > Formicidae > Tetramorium > Tetramorium parvispinum. Next base: position 8,320 of record VBVR01004510.1, read on the forward strand.
CAGTGATCGATCGTCTTTTCCTCTCGCGAAGCGCTCCGCCAAGCAAACGCGACGGGATGGCCCTTCGTTTTTATCGTACGAACGGAATCGGAGGATTAAGCCGCCATATGCGTGTCTTTTATACTTTGACCCTTCGACGTATAACGCGTCGCGCATGAGGGTATGATTTAAACGGTTTTTAATTATACGCGAACGCTTTGGCAGGGCTTCGAGACAGCTTTGATGGACTAGAATATTAGACTTAATTACAAATGTGTGTAATACAGATAGTAAATTTAGTAATAAATTTGCAAGCACAGAATGAGACGTATTGAGAGAAGAAGCTATAATTATGAGACATTTATTAATCTTTCATTCTTTCGTTTCAAGATTTCTTGCTTGCATCTACAACAGAGTTGTAAATCGATTAGGAAAAAAAAATCTCATTTCGTTCCTTCGCGATCCATTCAAATTTCAATTTGATAAAACTTGCGTTAATGGTATAACAATATTAGCGATGTGCACATAAAATAGTGAGGCCTGCAACTGCATTTCCGAATTGTTTCGGAACGAGCGACATTGAGCGGAAGGAAGAGAACCGCGACGCTTCTAGGTTAAAGACTACTTCGAGCGGCCCACTTTCTTTACTTTCACACTGCCGTCGTTCTTCTTTCATAGCGTTTGCCGGCCGGAGGCTTGCCGGGTGACTCGGCGACATGAAAACTGTGAGAGGCTCCTTACGTACGTAGACGTACGACATGTGTCATTACTATTATAATACCGCTTGACTTGCACATGATGATTATATTTGCCGACTAATTTGGAATGGATATATTTTTAATAAAAGTAAAACTTTTCAGCATTTTTAGTATGGGTCACAAGTTGCCTAGGAGGTTTTGCTCAATCTTATGCTTCAATTTTACTTAACGGTACGTTTTTACATTCTTTTAATATGAGACTCGGACTGCTAAAGATGTGTAGATAACGAGATTGATGCAATAAATTGTATCTCCTATCGAGATTTTTGTCAAATCTACATTTAGAAAAATCGATTGAAGAATATTATTATTGGAAAGAAATGCTGAGAGAGAGGAGCGATTCCGTATTCACTTAATATTATATCGTCGTTCTTAGGACATGCACAAGCGCGGCGCGGCGCGTCGAACAATTTCTAACGGGTCTTGATTTCCTTGGCCGCGTGTCGAGGGAAGAAGGGAGCCTCGAGGCTTTAACCCACGTTGGAACGAAGCAACGCGCGAGCAGTACATTTCTCCTCACCGCTGAGAATCGGCAAACAAGAACGGATGCATATGTTTCGCATTAATCAGAGAACCCGCACGCGCTTTTTTAACGTCAACGCATGGTGCCATTTTTCCATTTGCGAATAAAGGTACACGCGGTCGAGTTACGCGCACGTAAAGTCCTATCGGCTTTTAACGTGCACATAATATCTGCATGTGAAAAATAATCAAGGAATATTTAACATATACATTTGGTTATTCAAAGCGCTAGTCTCGCGCGCTCATTTCTTCGCTCTTCCCATTGCTATTTAAAATTTATACAAGTATTCAACTGATTTGTCGAGCGTTTTCCACTTGGATGTTTCTTTATACTTTATTATACGAAAAGTTGAAATGTGGCCGCGAAGAGCGTAAGAGCAAAGTACTTGGCATAATCTCGCTTCAAGATGGCTACGCCCTGACCAAGTTGCCTCAACTTTCGGGCGATAGTGTACCGCGCGCGGCCGGTATACGATCGATGCCGGATGCCATTTTCGAATTCGAATTCCGGCCGCGAATATCGGACGAATATCGGAGAACGACGCTCGAACCTCGAATTATCCCGCGTTGCCGACGTGCGTAGTCGACGTTCCACGCAAGTAGTCCAGTTCCGCAAGTTGTATTATGCGCGAGTACGCAAATAACTGCGAGGTGGGATTTTAAAAGGGAGGCCAACGTGCGTTCGCCGATGCCTCTCTATAAAGCCGATATCTCTCACGCGCGAGCTCAAGCTCGAGACCGGAAGTGTCTCTACACGCGGCTGTCCGTTTCATCGCGTCATACACGCGCAGCGAAATAGACTATAATGGAACAAAGTCATGCGATTTTGCTTGAAAAAAATTTATTCGATGATTTAACATCAAAAGGGAGTAATCGACCAATCACGTGTGCATTGTAACGTAAAGTTTGATTACGGAAACTTGTATTACTTTGTAAATTAAACGATCCTAAAAAAGTTTCTTTAATGTAGCGCATAGTTACTTCCCCCGGTGCAATCTGACCCCGTTTTACGATATCGAAAAAAAGTTTTTCATCTCGGGGATTCCTGTATTATTCGCGCGCGAGAGAGAGAGAGAGGGGGGGGGGGAGAAAGACCGGCAAGCATCTCTCATCGGACCATGTAATTAATATACAACTATATATAAATCAAGAACATTGAAATACGAAACGTGTGATGTGTGTTGTTTTTTTTACAGCGTTTACCATCAACGATTGTATTGGACGAAGTAATGAATTTCCATTGGAAAAAATATCGGAAGTGACTGGATACATCGCGTCGTGAAACGTTAACATTGTTGTTTTATATCTCGAGATAAATTCTCTGAAATGTAATGGATGGAAATTCACTATCAAGGTATATAACAATCGTCGACAGAAAAGTTTGGAAATCAATGACTGATATATCACGACTTTTATCTGTGACAATTTCTTGCGCTTACGTATCGATAACAGGAAACGTTATCGCATCCGTATCGAACAAAGGATCGCTGTGTATAAAAATTGATCGTATGATATATTCTCATTCTCACGCACATTTCCTTCCCTCTTTTTATCTTTCTTTCTCTTTTGTAATATATTTGCGATTTACATCGTAAGCATTATTATCATAAAACTATAAATCATCATTTACATACTTTTGTAAATTATTTAGTTGTAAATTAAAAAGAACAAGTGTAAAATTTAAATTTCGCAAAGATAATTCTAAATATATATTGAGGAATAATTTCGACAGCTTTTCAAAATAGCACGTAGTCAATATCGAGTTCGTATTGTAGTATTAGGTATGTATATATCGCACGAAAGAGATGTCGAGACATGGTTACGTTCGCGTTGTCCTTGGACACCATAACACCGCGCAGCACTGATTGAGAAGAATACGGTACTCTCTCGAACGACTCATTTTCTATAAATTAAGTAAGTAATATATAAAGTATCTGTAACTTTGTTAAAATCCAAATTTCAAAAAATTGGCGATTTATTAAAAAAATCCTGCTTTTTTTATATCGTTGTGTATTATGGAAAGTTTATAGAAATCGTATTCACAAATGTTTTCTTATATACATACTTGCTATTTGTTTCAAGAGTTGCATTAGAATTCAATCCATCAAGAGATATTCCACTGTCTTATCGGAGACGGACAAAGTGCAACGATTACACACACGAGGCGAGATAATGTAATAAAACGCTAAATTATAAATTGATAATGATCGAGAGCACGATAATTTCCGGCGATAAAATCCAAAAGATTTAGGCGTGTTTATATTTTGTAATGCTCGACCATCGTTATCCGTTAATCGAACGTTTCACGCGAGTAAGTTGAGTCGGCAGCTCCGCCTTGTGTACCGAATGGCGGAGAGTTAACTTGAACAGCAAACACGATAATAACTGGATACCTTGACGCGGCGGCTGTATTTCCCCGCGTCGAGAATCGACGCGTGCGTCGCGTGTCCCATGATAAGATCGGTAATACAGTGCTGACACGCGGGACGTCTCGCTATCGGAGAGAGAGAGAGAGAGATGCTCTCGGAAATTCTTGAGCGGACATTCACCGGACATGTTCGATTCTAAGCACTTGTTGATGCACACAATGAAAATTAATTCAGCAATTTGCAGAAATTCTTTTGACACAGATTTCAGAATCTGGAGGGACGAAACCTTCCTCTTCTTTCAAGGAGAAAATGAAAGTCTTGTGTAGATTTCAAATAAATACGAGTCGACTACTTTCATGCGGAGCAACTCATCACGTCACAAAATTCTTTGTAATAAAGGAAAATAATTTTGAGAAGAAAAATCACCCAATATTCAATAGAAGGAACAAAAAGGAAAAGAAATAAAAAGAACACGAAATATTTTAGAAAACAAGCAAAGTATGTATTAAATGACTGTAGAACCGAATGGCCTGGTTGTATAGGGTCTTCCTACACAATGTTGAATGCACGATGCTGAAAATTTGGCCTTAGAGAAATACAATCATAAATTATCTTCATTTCTCGCTAGCGCTCGACAGATGCAAGGTAGCGACTATTTGTGCAATCAATACTAGTGTGAACGTTATACATGTACGTTTTAAAAACACACACTCTCTCTCTCTCTCTCTGAGTTTTCCCAAGATTTGAAAAACATATTTGACGACTACGTGAAAACAGCTCACGCGCTTCGCCATTGGCGCGTTTCGCATCCCGATCGACCTTATTCGCGGCGGCTTATCGGTATTAGGAGAGCGAGGGAAGAGCAGAGAAACGTATGGATTTACGAAAGATGGTGTGGTTCGCGGACTACGGGCATAAGGATAAGGCGCGCTAGCTCGGAAATCGATAGCGGGCTGTGCAATTCACTTAATGGCATCCCCTAAGCAGCAGACCCAATGGACGTGATAAATCGCCAAGGTTGCCAGACTATTTAGATACCTACGCCGTGTGTTGCGTGCGTGCAGAGGGCCGCGGGAAATGCTGTTTCAACTGGCGATATCCGATACCGAACGAACAAGATGTAATACACCTCGGCACTTTTATGTTAATCACGAGCGAAAAGAAAACTTGCGCGCGCGCGCGCGCAAAACATTAGTTTTATTTATTCGCGCAACTACTTACTTTTACATTCAAATTGCTTTCTCATTCTCTAACTGAATCGATTCTTAATAATTTTCGTAATAATAATGCTCACGTGATTAAACTTTACCCCGATACTTGAGATGTTTGCAAGCGAGTTCGTGAATTTTAATTGTAATTTTTAGAGAATGGCATTCTTCCTAAGGAAGAAATTTCATATTTTAAAATAAGCGTTTGGACCATACGATAATACTAGGAGCGATGATTAAAATCTATTTCAAGAATACTTGTATACATTTTTAGGCAGCTTAGATATACTAATATGTATGTATTAAATCAGAGCAAAAAAAGAAAGATATTTCGTATGTCAAACATACGAGTAACTTGCACCAACCTGTATTCGTGTATGTCAAATATTCGCTAAATTTACCAAAAGGAACCAAGTCGCGTCGAGTTGACGGAGCGTTTTTGGATTTTATCGTATATTCTGTCGGGAGGGGGAGAAAGGGTTTCTGCGTATACTGCACCGTGCGACAAAATAAATATCTGAGCGGATCGAGGTTTCTCGACTCTGACTGTCAAAGAACCTGACCAGCCGCGCCCTTCGTCGAGTTACGTTGCCACGCAAAAACCGCGTGTTTCGCTGCTGCAGCGTTTAAATATCGAGGCGATATCTTGTCCAACGTTTCGCGCTCGGCGGGTCAAAGGCGACGCAAGAGCGAAACTGATATTTTCTCTCTCTCTCTCTCTCTCTTCTTTTACGAATCTCGCCGAGTTAAATTCCACCAAATTACTCGTCGTCGCCAAGCTACTAACTTTGCCTTTTCTGTATTGCGAAATTAAAACAAGTTAGTCCATAGAATCGATTTCTCTTTCGCGGCAAGGCGAAGGGCGGACGGTGGACAGGTAACGTTTCAAAGCATTGAGTATCTTGGACGGTAGAAAGTGTCTAACGATCGTTTTTCGAGCTTGCGAAACGACAAGCTCGAAAAATGGCAAAGATGATTATTTAATGACGGAAACAATTATCTATCGATGTACTTTCTTTAGAATCGCGCAGAATCTTAGCCGTGGCTTAAAATACATAACAACCATTACTCCGTCGCGTGATCGTCGATATTTATAGCGATATATATTTACAGTTGTGGGCACGACACGCC